>BMAW01003332.1:0-59561 GCA_019974015.1 Nephila pilipes
ATGGTGTGTCCATGCCGTTCAGTTGCATGTATTGCTGTTGTGTGTATTATCATATTTCAACGTATGTCTCAGGTTTTCCTTCTCGTTTAAACCAACCCCACAGCCAGGCTAGGCCTGGAGTTTTGGGAACCTGGAGTTCCCCCACACACGCCTGTGTTCTCAAATATTTGAATGTTTACGTCCAGGTTTCTTCTAATATATATTTTCAATAATTTTTAATAGAGCTTTTTGCATACGCTTTCCTTTTCTCAAAAGTATAAAAACATTGTTTTTAAAAACGTTGGTTTTTAATTCGAATTATTAAACTATAACGTACTATTTATCGACTTTTACGGAAACTGAATAAATATGTCTGCCTCACTCCACGTGGTGCTCGTAGATATGAAAAAATAAAGATTTATAATCGATGGCTAGCTCGTTTTCGTATTTCTTTGTATTAAGGGGAAATCATTTTTTTTTTCATTAAGTATTTTCTGAAATTTGTTATGTCTGAAACGTTTCAATCAACTAAAAACAAGTGTCGCAGATGTTTTCACTTTCAGCATCGAACTCATCAGACAAAATTCCATATTGAGGTTATAAAATTGCATTACAATCCTCCTCTCCAATGTAGCAATTACATATAAAAAAATTGTTCTATGCAAAGTTTTGTAAAGAACAGTTTTAGCTAGGAAAGGTTCTAATTTTTAAAAATTAATAATTAAATTACTCAATTAAATATTAGAATCAATGTAAACGATGAAATATTGAAATGGACAATAATATAAGCTACATGTAATTAAAATTAAAGCAAGCGATTAATATTATTAAACTGATTATATTTTAAGCTACATGTAATTAAAATTGAAGCGCAAGATAAATAATTAAATTGAATAGTACATAAGCGATATGTAATTAAAATTAAAGCAAACAATAAATTTATAAGCTGGATATATTTTAAGCTAAATGTACTTAAAATGAAAGGAAAAGGTAAATTATTAAGTTATATATTTAAGAAAATAGGAAAATGTAACATCAAATCTATGGACAGAGCCGTATTAATAAGATATTTGAATAATTTCCTAGTTAATGGTTAAAATTTGTTAAACTGAATATATATTAAGCTAAAGGTAACTGAAATTAAGGGAAACGGTTAATCATCAAACTGAATATTTATTCAGCTAAACGTACTAAAAATGAAAGGAAACGGCAATTTATTGAATTGAATGTAAAAGAATATGGAAAAATTTAACATTTAGCCTGTAGATAGAACTGTAAAATTGAGATATTTGAATAATATCCTAGTTAATAGTTAAATTATAAGTGTTTATACTTAACAATAGAGTCAGAATTATTAGGTATAAAGTAGAAGAATATACATAACTTTAACATTAAATCTATGGATAGAACCGTAAAATCAGGAAATAGAACATGTTTAAAAAAAATCTAATTTACATATTAAAAAGTAGCCCTTAACTCAATTTTAAAATAATAGCTCCTTAGATGGCTAATAAAATTAAAGCAAACTTTTCCTAAAATTTGGATCGATCGTGTTATATATCAAAATTGTGTAAAAACAGAATTGGTGTTTGGTATATTTTTCTATGTTCCCAATACCCTTTTGACCAGCACATGAATTAATAAAATTAAGACTCCTGCTGACACACCGCCACGAATTTCGGAGAATAGTGTTAATCCTTTGAAGTTTCGTACTTTTTCCCTCCTCAAAAAACTATAAATTATTTCTTTTACTTGCATGGAATAAAACTGAATCGAAAGAGTAAAAAAATGAGCTTCTCTGCGTGATTTCTTTTCCTGCTTTTTGGAAGTACTCTTAAAAGTTTATTAAAAATCTAAAAACTCACAGCTATATTACTGATTTCAAGAAAGGAAGCTGGTGTTTTTCCTCTTCTTTTTCTGACAAAAAAAAAAAAAAAAAAGCAATAAAAAAAAAGTGGCGAGTATTTTTTTTTCTTCTTTTCTTCCGAGAAGGAAAGCAGTAATAGAATAGAAGTAGGGAAAAAAAGGATAGCAGTAGGGAAAAAAAATCTATGGAGAAGGATAGCAGTAGGAAAAAAAAATCTATGATATAATATAAAATCGGATTCTATGATCACTAACAATGAATTCAAATGCAAAAGTGAAAGTAGGGTAAAAATGGGTAAAAAAAAAGCGCGAAATTATTTAAAGTGAGTAGAAAAAATCATTTGGAGGTTATACAAATTAATGCTCACAAACCAAACACATTCTCTAAGATGACAGTGGAATAAAAAATATATTTTTGTCATCATTTGACTCAAAGAACATCAAAACGAACATATTTTTGTCATCATTTGAGTCAAAGAACATCAAAACGAACATATTTTATCTCAATGAATTTAAACCTTTTAATAACTGTAACTACGCAGAAGAGAAATTGAACTAAAGACAGCTGGTATCCAACAAATGTGACATTGCGGGTGGTTATGTAATTGGGAACAAATGACGTAAGCAGTTCTCTGGCATTATAAGGTTGGTTGGTTGGTTGGTTGGTTTTATTAACGTCGCTCCAGAAGCAACACGAGGGCATGTGCGACGGACCTCGTAATTTTGAACCTCGGTCAAAAGTGACAAGGACGACACCTGAGTTGGCACCCACTATCCTAACTTCCACACCACGTCAACAGGTGTACATTCATGCTTCGACAGATTTAACGTGCATCAGTCCAGGCTATATGGCTGTTTTCAGTGGTAAAAAGCCTCGAACCTACGAAATTCGCCAGCCGCGAGTCCGCGACCGTGACCACTAGGCTACAGTGGCCAAGGCAATTTAAGGAGTGATGGGAATGGAATCCTTAATAGTCGGACACATTATGCGTAAGACGTTATCACATTTAATGACGGGCAAATTTTTAGAGCCTTACGAATGGGTCATCCCTTCTCGGAAATTGTGCCATTACTGTAATTTTTACGAGTTAGTGTGCCAGGGGGGTGCACCGTGAATACGTCAATTTCGATCAAACACTTTCCGCAAAGGCCTATTGCTGTGGACAAAAAAGTGCGGGCCCGCATTGTTGCGACGGATAGATGGAACCACATAGCCAGAGATCGCTTACTTATTTGTCACTGGTGCACAAAAAATGTTTGCAGCCACATCAATCAGAATCATGTCCTTGCTATGGAGTGCAGAAACAGCATCAACGAGAGTATCTCTACAGACCGAACACACCAGGACACAAAAAATTAGCATGGGCAAGAGAATGCCTCCACTGGATCAAGACACGTGTGGAAAAATGCTGCCTGGATAAATAATTTCAGATTTACTATAGTATAAGCCCAGGACAGTGCCAACGAGTCTTACCAGTGTGGCGCAAACCCTACGAAGCGATGGATCTTTCTTGGCAGTAGGATGCTCTTAGAGCTAGTATGAGTGGCATTATGATCTGAGGACTGTTTTAATAGACTGATACAGTACCCCCGTAGCATTTGCGACATCGTCCTTCAGTTACAGTGACAGCAATACAATTGACGCTCCGCTTGCACTTCTTTAGTATCCTCTAACAAGATCATGCTATCGCTTCCGAATTGTATCCAAATGGTTCGATGAAAACTCTATCCTCAAGACTTACCTCTCTGGCCATTCTTTGTCACGTGAATATAACACCATTGGGCGCATATGAGCTGTCATTATGTGAGGAGTTTTGACTTTCTGATCTCACTGAGTCCAATTCTCGTTAACTGTGGAAGATTGCTCAGATGGAGTGGGTTCGTAGAGCTTTCAAAAGTTTATAGTGTCTTGCAAAGACGAATTGCCGCTGTTGTTAGGAAGCTCTGTTAAGAGTTATTCCTGATTAGTTACGGCATCTTAGTGTGTGTATTTTACAGAATTTAATTTTAATTAGCCATTACATTAATGGAAAATTTGGTTCCGTGTTGATTGATTACGAAGGCGCTTTCCGCATTTTCCTCTCTTTTGGTGTTATTTTTTCGGACTTTTTTTGCACCTCTCAACAAAAATAACTTTGAAAGCCTGTTCAGAATGTTGTGAATAATGAAATTAAACATAATTAATCAGTTTTAATTTTTCTCAACAGATGGCATTACCAGGAGGTTTCGACAGTATAAATAGAGAGGCTTTTTTTTTCTCTCCTCCAGATGGGTAGAACAACCACTGTGCAACGTTAATTTTAATAAATATGTTTATCTTTCCGATCTTATGGATTATTCTAGTTCTGTGCAACCGATGCAGTATTAGATTCCCTACAGCTAAAAGGTAAGCAAATTTGTTTTATGCTACCATGTAAATCTAATCGAAACAAAAATCAACATTGAATGTTTTAAAAATAGATGAAATTACTGATAAATTTTAAAATTTTGATTAAATTGGTGTTTGAAAATAGCACAAATATATCATGAATGCTTTTGCTTCAAATTATGTAGGGGAAAAAATCTCACCACAGATATGGAAACGTCGTCATCAGTTCCGGCGCCCTGAAAAAGAAAAAAAAAATTTTTTTTTATAAAAATGTTCTTATAAATTAATATTTTTAAACATTTCTACTCAATTCCGCATTCGATGTCATGCGAGTATTTTTTTTTAAAAAAAATTACGACATTTAATGTTTTTAATTCATCCTTTAAATTTATTAATTCGTTATCAAATATTTGAATTTTGGGTTATTCAAGCCTTTACTAAATACTTAAAGACTTTTGAAAATAAAAGAATGAGGTAAAATTATTTTAAGAGAATAACAGACGTCATTCGTATAAGAATACTAGTTGAAATTGAAATACTTCACATTATCGTTTGCTGAAATACATCGCTATAGTGTAAAAAATTTGTTTCCTGTGATAAAAAAAATGATGCAAAAACTTAATGATATTAACATTTTGGGGGCAATTAACAAATGAAACGCGTGTTTACACCCACACAGTTGAATACATTTGAAAGAGAAAAAAAAACCGATCATAAAAGTTCTGACTAACTTTAATAAATATTTAAAAAAATCAAACGATTTTTTGTAATATTTGTTAAAGCAAAATATAAAAACAACAAAATTATATTTCATTGAAATACATAAACTCAAGTAAGAAATATCTACCTTCTTAAACTTGTAGGTGAATTTGTTGTCAAACAATTGTGCGTACCAACACAATAACGATACATTTACAAATAGATAAGGCTAAAAAAAGTAAAGTTTTAATAACTGATTTTATCTTTAGATGTACGTATTGCACAATCTCTGATACTTTTTTAAAACTCTGTTATTTCAAGTACTAAAACGAAAATCTAAAAATCACCACTTTAAATCAATTACGTAATCAGAATAGTATCCGAGTTTCTAGAAAAAACATCGCTTTGCAAAAAGATATACTTGGCTTTTTGTAATTAATGGAAACGAAAATAACAAAAGTACAAAATCAAAAGGGAAATTTACCATTTATGCTACAAATGAAGTAAAAAAAAATGTTCATATTTAACTTTATACAAGTTTAAAAATATTAATTCTGAAGAAATATTTATTTTTTACGTGTTAAAAGGTAATGTTTTAATTATCGTTTGCTGAAATGAATCATTATAGTTTAAAATATGTTTTGCTCCCAATGACATTAAAATAATGTAAGTACTTGACGATATTATCATTTGAAAAAAGGATTTTTCAAACTTTAACGAGGGAAGTTACATACAAAAGTCTGTAACTTAAAAGTAGGCGCTTCAAGGTCACAGATTTTCCCCACAGCCGTCTGCAACTATGGCAACAACAGTTGAGAATGGACATCATTTTTTCCCCCCACTTAGTTTTATTTTCGTCAACAGACTTCTAATGAAAACAAAATTTTGAGTTTCACGATCATCGTTGGCTTTTTTTTAATCTGCATCATTGTAATATTTGTTAAAAATCTGTATAACATTTTATAAATATTATTAACATGTAATTAAAAACATTTAATTTTCTTACACATTTATATAACAGAATTAAACAATTCATTGGAACTTTTTAAATTTTAAAATTTTAATAATTTACATACTTTCAACAAAAAAAAAATTATTATTTTGAAAATAAAACACGTTGTTTATAGATATTTGAAATGCATTTTACATTTAACAGAAAGCATGTCCAAACGCAAAGGAATACAGACTTAAAGCGATGATACATTACTCGCTACCAAGGTAACCGACAGAAGTGAAATGAAAGGGAGTGACTTGATACGCCTATTCTAAAGTAATAGGATATTGTATTCAAAGCAGTTGAAAAATTCTGAAATGCAGAATTACATAGGGCAATTTAGCGACGCTTGACATGTTTTATATATATATATATATATATACACGCACACTCATGGACAAAAAATTAGCGCACCAAGAAATAATTGAGGGATCGTAACGAAACTTGGCATGAAGATACATGTCGGGGAGATATGCAAATTATTAGAAATGCAGCGTGATTGCGCATTACGTATAGCCGAAAGAGGGCGATTAACGTCGTTCTCCGTGGAGTATAAAACAGGTAACCAAAGCTTGTTTGAGTGTGCTGAATCGTTTACAAAGGAAGAGCCGAGGTAGACATGCCATTACGCCGTTTTCGAAGACAAAATGAGCAGCTGTCGCAGTTTGAGAAGGGGAGAATCATCGGCATGATGGAAGCTGGATGGTCACCTAGGCGAGTAGCTCGTCAATTAGGCCGCTCTGATTGTGTTGTGAGGAGGTGTTGGGACCAGTGGATCCGAGAGATGTCATTTACACGAAGACCAGGCTCAGGACGCCCTTGACAGACCCGTCATCAAGAAGACCGCCACATCGTAAGAAATGCACGCGTACAGCCAACTGCTTCATCGGCCGCCATCCAGGCACAGGTAGCACCTTCACTAGGGCCCCCTGTGTCTTTTCAAACCATACAAAGGCGTCTGGCTAAATGGACATTTGGGATCGCGGCGCCCATTACCTGTGCTGCCCTTGACGCCCACTCATCGAAGCCTCTATTTGGAGTGGTCCCGCGCACGAGGAAACTGGACTGCAGCGGAACGGAACCAGGTCGTCTTTAGCGACGAATCTAGATTCAATCTCAGCAGTGGTGACAATCGTGTTCGTGTGTGGAGACCCCGTGGTGAACGCCTCAATCCTGCCTTTGCTTTACAGCGACACACCGCCTCCACAGATGGTGTGATGGTATGGGGTGCCATTGCCTACAATATACGTTCGCCCCTAGTATTGATCCGTGGCACCATGACAGCCCTGCGGTATGTCCATAACATCCTGCAACCACATGTGTTGCCACTCTTGCAACGGCTCCCAGGAGCTATTTTTCAACAAGACAATGCTAGGCCTCACACTGCAAGGGTGTCGCAAGACTGTCTCCGCACTGTTACTACCCTTCCTTGACTTGCCCGATCCCCAGATTTGTCTCCAATCGAGCCTATCTGGGATCATTTGGGATGGCGAGTTGGGCATCCCACGAGTTTGAACGAACTAGAGGCAAAGATTACAGCAAATAAGGAACAAAATGTTTCAAGACATTATACAGAACTTGTATGCCTCAATGCCCGATCGTATCGCATCGCGCTACAGGGGGTTCAACAGGGTATTAAATCCTCCGTTCTTTTGCCTTTTTTCTATGAAATAAACTATAATTTTTCTTTGATTTTCTAATCATTTATTTATATCAAAGTAGTCATTACGTATGTAAAATTTCTTTTCATTTTGACGACTCCTTCTTGATACGGTAATTTTTTTGTCCATGAGTATATATATATATATATATATATATATATATATATACATACACACATATGAAGATTGGGAACAAATTCTCTCGATAATAAATTCTAGTTTTCAAAACGAAAAATATTGCCATCCAAAGATGCTTTTGTTTTCGTCCCTGACCACTTTTCAAAATAAAGTATGAAAAACACGTGACTTGTTTGCTTAATCTAAGTTTTTTGATTTCTTGCAATTGATTCACAATAGTTTCAAATATGAATTGTAATCACCTCAATGAAGTATTAGAATTAAAAATTGATTTATACGTAAAGATTTATTATATTTTCATTTCACGGCATGAAAAATTACATACAATTTAAAATATATTTAATTTAATAATTTATCGTTTGATTTAATTTCAAAATCCGAAAATATTATTGTACACTTCAAAATTTTATCGTTTGCTTTAATTCTATTATTTAACTGAACAACTAAAAAAAATTCTTTTGCAAAAGTAAGCACCTTGAGTAGCTAAATCTGTTTTTTGAAAAAATATGCTCATAGAAGGATGTTTTAATTATGTATATTCTTATAAAAAAATAGTTAATATTGATTTAATTCGTTTTCAAAATAATATATTAGTAAGAGGGGGAAAGATGAAGATAATTTAGAAACGATTAATTCATTTCTACATCCATGAATTCTACATTTATTTTTGACTCAACTGTAACATAATGAGAGTTACAAAACAGAGTCTTATTTAGGTCCAAAGAACTTTTATAAAAATTCATAATACTAAAAAATGTAGTACAGAAACGATTGAATACTAATGTGTGTACGTAATTATATTGTATTTGGCACTATAGTGTCATTGACGAAATTTTCGGTACCAAAATAAAAATGCAAATGATAGTAATTAAGAATTGAATCTACGAAATCATTTAATCAAAGCTCCCGTATCCCCGCCATTTTGATTTTGTAGACGTAATGTTAATCCTATGAAATTTCTACTTTAATTCTCACATCGTTACAATTTGATCTATTTGAATTCAATAAAGTGTATCTGAAAGAGCAAAAAATAATGAATGCTTCTGTGGAATTACTTTCTCCCTCCAATTTTTAAAAATATTTTTATCCCAATTTTAATGATTCGTTTGCGAGTTTTTTCCGGTCTCTAAAGAATATTTTTAAAAATCGGAGGGAAAAAAATGATTCTACAGAAGCCTTCATTATTTTTTGTTCTTTCAGGTACACTTTATTGCGTTCAAATAGATCACATCGTAAAGATGCGAGAATTAAAGAAGAAATTCCATAGGATTAACATTACGTTCACGAAGTCAAAATGGCGGGAGACGGGAGCCTCAAGAAAAATTGTAGATACACTCATTCTTTGGATTGAAAAATTGTATGAAATGAAACAAGGATTACATTGGGGAAGGGGGGAAGGCACGCGGGAGGGAGGGGGGTATTCATTAATTTTTAGAGACGCTTTGATGCTTGTATTTTTGCAATTTATTAAAAATGTTAATGTGATTATTATAATGATAACGTGTTATAATGTCAATTTTTTGAACCTAACCCCATGTATTTTTTATTTTATGCCCCAATTTTGGTTGACGCCGTTTTCTCAAAACAACAGCTTGTCAGTATATGTTAATGAAAAGCATAAACAAATTAACAGTTTTCCATACAAATAAAACCAATAAAATAATTCAAGCTTAAATAACCTTCATAAAAGCCACAACTTTAAAAAAAAAAAAAAAAAGAAAAGAAAAAAGAAACAAAAATCGGCATTTACTCTTCTGGAGAGTTTTGAAAAACTAGAATGCTCTATTTTCTTAGTTGTGCAAAGGTAATATCACTATAAGAGTCATTAACAGAGTTTTTCACTGTACTGCTTCACTAATTGAAATGTTGTTTTTGGTTTTTAATTTGTTGATTTACTTTTGGAGTGCATTAGGCATTTTGAATATATGTAATAATACAACAAGATGATATTTATTTAAATAAAAAATTAGTACTTCTAAACAATCAGAATAAAAACCCAAAATAAGTAAATTTTTTTGTTAATATGTGCTAACATGTTGTTGGTTTGAGAAAATGGCATCAGCGAAAATGCGGGGCCATAAAATAAAGGATACTTGGTGTTAGGCTCAAAAGCTTGACATTATAATACATTATGATTGTAATAATACTTATGCATTTAGTTTGCAAAAGGTATATTTACAATGCTAAGATATATTTAATTTAAAAATGTATCGTTTGCTCTTATTTTAATATTTAATTTAATAACTGGTTTTTATGGCAGAATCGTCTGTTTTTATTCTTTTTGTTGTTAACTTTGGCAACGTTTTTGTACTTACGAGTATTTTGCTTGTGAAAATAAAAATGCATTAGGAATTTGAAGATGCTATTTTCTTTTCTTGATAGTTATTGCTTCTGGGGAGTCTAGGACTCGGAAGAACGCTTACTTTACGCTGATTAATATCCGTTGTGAATAATTCCACTTTTTCGAGAACTTAACTGGAAAAACGTTAGCACGTGTTGAAATGAAATTAGAAAAAGCTAATTTTAATCACCCCCCATTGTTTTGTTTTCATATAAAAACAGTTTAAATTAAGAATGGTGCAAAATGACGGGATGGGTGTATTATTCTTTTCATAAACTAAAATTTTTTTGGGGCTATCAAACCTACCTGTGCTTTTAAAGTGCTACTTACATAAATAAGGAAAAGCAAAAACAAAATGAGTAAAAATATACCTTAGAGTGTATTCTATTCTCCTTGTCCGGTGTAAGAGGCGAATGAGATCGTTTAATGTTCTTCTTCTTTTCCATATCATCGAAGTGTTGGACACGATCTCTCACTTTTCCACTGGCCATTGACCAATCACGGCTAGGCGACTGCAATTGGACACAATTTTACTTTAGAACAAAATATAATCAAAAGTAACCCACGAGTAGTAATATTTTTTTAATTTACTTTACACACATTACAATTTTACGTATAAATACTGAATAATTTTTACAAAAATTGATTTTTGTTAATATTAATTAGCACGTCATCAGTTATATTTTCCTTATAAAAACTATATTCGTTTTCACAGATTGAGACGTAGGTATGAAAATTAAAAGTCACAGTTAATTAATTTTCAAATTAAAATACTTTACAGTAATAATATTGAGTCTATTTTGATATCCTGAATAAATTTAGAGAGAAAACCTTTTTTGTTGCACCACTTGAATTGCATTACAAATGTAGTTCACTACAAAATAAAATATATGAATTGGAGAGTTCTAATTTATCAAAACAGTTTGGTGAAAATTGCATCAAACAATATTTTAAAGGCAGCCATAAAGTATTACATTTTAAACACTGTATTAGCAAAACAATTACTACTCATAAAAGAAATTTTGGTTAAAGTCGGGAATAGGGTGTCCCCTAGGTTATTGGCGACGAAACTTAGAGACTTCCTTGATACGTCGCCAAACGTGCGTGACTTAAGCATTGAGTATTCTTAGGGTTGCCATAACAAATCACAACGTATAAATCATTGTCGCCCTCCAAAATCGCCAATGCTTCCTATAAGTCGCCAATCGCCTAGGGGACCCCCTATTTCCAACTTTAACCGAAATTTTTATAGTATCAGTTATTTGTAAGAGCTGCAATATCAAACATTGTAAAAGTTATGAAAAATATAGTTAATGGAATTTTAAAAATAACTTATTTCACATAAATAATCTATAAAATGTTCTTGACAAAATTTACTTACATTTTTAAAACATAGTTATTTAAAAAAAAAAAAAAAGTTATTCAATACGACTTTCTGTTAGCGTAATCTCAGAGATTTTATTCGTGCATCTACGAGAGTACAGATTTTAACTAAAAATGTGATAGTGTTTTCAAAGCTTGATAAGGTTACTTTTACATTTCGCTTCGTAAATATTTCGAGGAAAACAGCTGTTAATGCTTTCCCTTTAATAGACGATTTTTTTTTTCTATAAATGTTGAACGATGCCACAGCTGCTAAAAAAGTAAAGCGCCTTGGTCAGCAGCTGTCGTGGCTGTGTATTAGTTTTTCGAATGTTTATTTTCCATCTTTTAAATTACATCTTTGAGCTGAAGCAGTAGAAAAACACCCAGTATAGTTCCATGGAATACAATCTACGCATACTTTGATATTTGATAAGCTGGCAGAGTTGTTTAATTTTAGTTTGATTGTAAGCAGGGAAAAAGCGGTTAAATCACGAGCAGAGAATATTTAATAATTTTTTTTTAATTTAATCAAAATTACATTTAATGTGAAAAACAGTGGGGAACAATCCTATTTTAGCTGGCTTCTTGGCGAGTTTTAAAAAATCGCGCCGAATTCGCGCCAAATTCAAGTTTTTCACCACAGCGAAGAGAAAACAGGGTAGCCACGTTTGGCAAAATATCCCTACCAGAAAAATACCAGACATCGCCAAGCCAACTAAAATAGGATCCCACCAACAGTGGAAAGAATTTGTTCAAGAAATAATAGTACATGGCGTGGCTGGAATATTTTGCTATTTATTAGTAAAGAATGATCGACTGTTATTTTTCTGGTAGGTCAAGCCACATGTTGGGTAAAATGAGACGGAACTTTCTTTTCCAAGTAAGGACTAAAAATAATTATGAATTTTGGTTTTTCAGTTATTATCACAATACACGCGAACTTATAGCGACTGCTGTGTACTGATTTCCTAATTTATTATTATACCTACAGGACTTTTGCTCGCCAACTGAGGCTTAGAACATTTATTCAGACACCCAGTTACCATAGCCAGATGACGAGGTCGATATCTAAACTGGCATCCCACATTTTGTATTACAGAAAAATTGTATGAGAAAAATTCACTGATTTCTCATATGGTAAACGGGAGCTTTTGATTTCGTGAACGTTATGTTAATCCAAAGGAATTCCTACTACTGTCCTCAAAACTATGCTACTTCATTTTTTTTATTTGAATGCAAAAAAGTGCATTCGAAAGAATAATAATAAAAAAAAAACATACAATGAAGGTTTCTGAGAAATTACATTTTCTCCCCGATTTTTTAAAATATTTTCGAAAACTTTTTTTAAAAACCGGAAAACCCATAAACGTATCATTAAAATGGGGGTAAAAAAATATTTTTAAGAATCAGAGGGAAAATGTAATTTCGCAGAAACCTTCAATACTTTTTGCTCTCATGGATGTACTTTGTTTTGCATTCAAATAGATAAAATAGTAAAGATTTAAGGACGGTAGTGGAAATTCACAAGGATTAACATTGAGTTTACGAAATGAAAACGGCCCGTAGACAGGAACTTTAAGGCATCTCATTTTAGAATGCTGTATTTTTACATAACAATAATTGCTATTAGTATCTCAATTTCCTCTGCATTTTTGTCATGTCCGTCACCAAAGGTGAGACAGAAACACGACCTATAAGCATTAATGGCACCTAAGAAGCGACTCTGGTGGTAGGGGAATTCGATTCCTGTTTTATTCTACTCGCATTGTACGTCTGAGTCAAAGCTTTAAATGCTTTTTTCTCACATTTTAAAGCGCTCAAATGAACTGAAATTTCCTGTACACGAGTGTTTAGGATGACAATACAATAATTTAATTGTAAGTATTAAAAATTAATTGATTAAAACTAATTATTTAAAGAATTAAATTTAACGCCGTTTCTCGCCAAGTCGCCAAATACCTCGCCAAGCTGAAGGTGTCATTGCTTAAACTCTCTTTTGTTAATTATTATTTTGTTAAAAAAATTAAGGGAAAATAAGGTACTTGTCTATTATAGCGGCACCCGATGATTAATCGCCAAGCGACTAAGAAATATCGCCAAGTAGGTTGTATCAAAAGATAGGTTTCACGAGTTTGGCGACGACTTTGCGTGATCGTTATTTGACGGGCGCCGCTATAACAGACAAGTATCAAAAATAATTTTTTAATTTTTATTTTTATTGAAAAAAATAATATCTATATTACACAAAAATTATGTCATGCAAAGTGTGAAGTTTGAAAGAAAACCCATGTTCAAAAAACTCGTTTTTTACCGGTGTTATTTACTTCTTGTAATATAAAGAACTTTAATCGGAAGCGAGCAGTCTACGAATACAGACGTAATAGACGTCGGAGAGAAACGATGTGTAATATTTACGAGAAGTGTCCGGAAAGTATGAATATTCAATTTCTTAAATATCAAATTGGTAACATCTTTTTGAAAAATTTGCAAACTCATAAATGTACATAAAACGTTTTTTTCCGTCGTAGTCTTCTTTCGCGAAGCACTTTGCGAGCCAAGGAACGAACTTTCTTACACCTTTCTCAAATAAGTCTTCCGAAGCCTTTTAAAAAAATTGTTAGTCAGCATTAGATCTCATCGGCGGTTGAAAACTTTTCTCAACCCATAAACAACTTCGCGAAAAACTGAAAATCTGAAGGCACCAGATCGGAGTTGTGAGAATGGTTGATGATGTCACAACCGAATGATACCAAGTGATGGTTAGAAACACTGGCTGTGTGGGGACATGCATTGCCATGTAACCAAAGCATTATTTCCGTTAACATTTTCCTTTTTTTCTGTACAGTCCTTCTTGATGTTGTAGGGTTTATTAGAATCGTTTGGCTTTGATTGCTTACCATCTGCGGGCAAAAATTCAACGAGGAGAATTTTTTTACGGTCCCAAAAGACATACATCAAAAATTTTCGGCCGAAATAATGATTTTGAACTTATTCTGTCAGCTTTATACTCATGACACCACTTGTATATATAAGTTCAGTTTCATGGCATCAACCCCGTAAACAATTTTTACTTCGTTACAAATCTGGAACAGTCAGTTTCATTCTCGAGAAGAAACTGGACTACGCCCCTCAATTCACTGCTGGCGGAATTCATATTCGAGACACTCATTTCAACAAGACACTCCAACAAGAGTTTGTGGTGATATTTAATCGCTTGAACAGAGCAAGGACAGATACAACTCAACTTGTGTTTTGTGTTATGTTTACTACAAAAATAATTATTCTGTATTCTTTTTCTGTCCGCCATTAGTGCTAGTAATACAATTGCACTTGTAAATATAATATCTCGTAAATAAATCAATATAGTTCTAAATCGTCTGATAATATTTAGAGCAACACATATTTATATAGCAATCACCTATATTTGGTCACTTAGGACGTGATTTTGAAGCATTCTATTCGAATCGGCGGATATTAAGGTATGTTAATGCATTAAAATTTTGCTATTGTTATTCTTCATTTAAGATGGATGAAAACAAAAGTGATCCTACTGCATTAAATTTCGATAATCCAAACACGGAAATCAATCGAGTAGCGGTTAAACCGCCAATTTTTTGGAGAAATAAGCCAAAATTATGGTTCTTGCAGCTTGAAGCGCAATTCGCCAATAGCGGTATTTCGCAAGATGCAACAAAATACAATATCGTCGTTGCTGCATTAGACGAAAATGTTTTGGATTTTGTTGTAGATATTTTGTCAAATCCTCCTGAAAATGAAAAATATGATACCTTGAAAAAAGCATTATTAAACAGATTAACTGATACCGAAGAGTCGAGATTAAAAAAGCTGTTGACTGATCTCGAACTTGGCGACAAACGCCCTTCCGATCTTTTACGCCAAATGAAAAGCTTGGCAGGAAATTCCATTTCTGATGAAATTATCAAATCTTTGTGGCTGCAAAGGCTTCCACAACAAACACAAGCCATTTTAACTATAAGTAACGATACTTTAGATAAAATTGCCGAGATGGCCGATAAAATTATTGCTGTTTACAGTTCGTCAGAAATATGCCAAGCAACGAAAGTTGGCTCATTGCCAAATTCGGCGTCATCATTCGATCGCAATAAATTAGATGTATTGCAAGCCGACATTGCTGCATTAACAAAAAAATTTGATGAATTTTCTCGAAATACTAGGTCACGCAGCAAATCGAGAGGAAATGACAGACGAAGATCCAGATCTAATTCGGCTCGATACGAATTTTGCTGGTACCATTTTAAATTTGGAAAAAATGCAAAAAAATGTGTACAGCCATGCCAGTTTAAAAAAGAAAATTCGGAAAACCAGTAAGCCAATCGCTTGATGCGGCTGGCGATATTGGCGAGAAAAGTTGCCGCTTATATTTACATGATAAATCAACTGGTAAGCAGTTTTTAATCGACACGGGAGCTGATATATCTGTAATTCCTGTATACAAACAAAGGAATAATAAAATATCAGATTTTATTTTATTTGCCGCTAATGGTTCAAAAATTCAAACTTTTGGTACCAAAACTCTAAAATTAGATCTTGGACTTCGCCGCCAATTTACTTGGTCTTTTACAATAGCACATGTTTCAAGAGCTATTATAGGAGCAGATTTTCTCAAAAAATTCGGACTATTAGTTGATTTAAAAAGAAAATGTCTTATCGATCCTTTAACTTCTTTGTCATCATTTGGTAAAATAGCAACTTTTCCAAATTTTTCTCTCACTACAATAGCTTCTTCATCATTTACTTCTTCAGTGGCTAGTCTTCTTAATGAATTCAAGGAAATAACACTTCAAAGCTCACTGATTAGAGAACCAAAGCATTTAGTTACGCATCATATAATAACAAATGGTCCACCCGTCACAGCAAAAGTTCGTCGCCTAGCTTCAGACAAACTCAAAATCGCAAGAGAGGAATTCGAATATATGCTAGAACAAGGAATTTGCAGACCCTCTAGTAGTCCTTGGGCAAATCCATTACATCTAGTGCCAAAAAAAACCCGGTGGTTGGAGACCTTGTGGGGATTACAGAGCTTTGAATGCTGTCACCCAACCAGACAGGTACCCTATTCCACACTTGCATGATTTCTCTCATAATTTGTATGGATGCACTGTATTTTCAACACTTGATTTAGAACGAGCCTACCATCAGATACCAGTAGAACCATCTGACATAGAAAAAACAGCCATCTGCACACCTTTTGGTCTATACGAATTCACCAGAATGACATTTGGATTGCGAAATGCAGCCCAGACCTTTCAACGATTTCTTCATTCTGTACTTCGGGGCTTAGATTTTTGTTTCAGCTACCTTGATGATATTCTCATTGCATCTAAGGATGATGCACAGCACATTAGTCATCTTAGACAAGTTTTCCAACGTCTTCAAGATGCCGGCTTGGTAATCAAGGTTGCAAAATGCAAATTCTCTCAAAGTGAAGTAAATTTCTTAGGTCATCGTATTTCTTTCAATGGGATTGAGCCAACAAAAGAAAGAATAAAAGTAATCGAAGATTTCAAGCTTCCTGAAACTATAAAGGAATTGCGAAGATTCTTAGGAATTATCAATTTTTACCATCGATTTATTCCTAATGCTGCAGAAAATCAAGCCATTCTGAATGAATACCTAAGAGGGAAAAAAAAGAATGACAACAACAAAATTCCATGGACGGAAAAAGCAATTCAAGCTTTTCAAAATTGTAAGCAACAGCTATGTCATGCGACTGTACTAGTTCATCCTTCTGAAGATGCTCACATTTCCTTAATGGTTGATGCATCTGATAATGGTATAGGTGCTGTACTACAACAGCTAGAAGATGACATCTGGAAACCCCTTAGTTTCTTTTCAAGAAAACTAACTGACACCCAGAAACGCTACAGCACATACGACCGTGAGCTGTTGGCTGCATATTCTTCTGTAAAATATTTTAAACATTTTTTGGAAGGTAGAAACTTCACAATTTTTACTGACCATAAACCACTAACTTATGCATTCCAGCAGAAATTAGAAAAAGCAACTCCTCGACAGCAAAGACATCTGGAGTATGTTGGGCAATTTACTGTTGACATTCAGCACATATCTGGAAAAAACAACATCATTGCCGATACTCTGTCTAGAATAGACGAACTTCATATTCAGTCGGAACTTGATTATGAAGCTATAGCTAAAGCGCAGGAAACTGACAAGGAGTTAAAAAAAATTCTTTCTACTCAGAATTCTTCGCTAAAATTAGAAAAAGTTCCTGTATTTGGTTCCAGCTGTGATATATTTTATGACAGTTCTACAAAGAAAAAGAGGCCTTATATACCAGAATCATTCAGGAAAATTGTTTTCAACAGTGTTCATAACCTCGCCCATCCTGGAATCAAGGCTACAACCAAATTACTAAAATCGAAGTTTGTATGGCCGTCAATAAATAAGGATGCAAGAACTTGGACTAGAAGCTGTCTAAAATGCCAAAAGTCCAAAGTTACACGACATGTGCAGAGTCCTTTTCAACAATATCACAACGTCAGCAAACGCTTCACAGAAATCAATTTAGATATTATTGGTCCCTTACCATCATCTGAAGGATTTCGTTATTGCTTGACTATCATAGATCGATACAGTCGATGGCCTGAAGCAATTCCATTACCTGATATTCGAGCAGAAACAGTAGCAGACAACTTGCTTAAAGATTGGATCGCACGTTTTGGAACACCTTTAGTCATTACCACTGATCAAGGTACCCAATTCGAAGCACAACTCTTTCAAGAACTTTCAAAATTAATAGGGTTTAAACGAAATAGAACTACATCATACCATCCACAGGCAAATGGATGCATAGAACGATGGCATCGGACTCTAAAAGCGAGTATAATGTGTCATGAAAATGAAAGTTGGACAAGATCTCTTCCAATCATATTGCTCGGATTGAGAACAACTTGGCGTGCTGATTTTCAATCTACTCCAGCGGAACTTCTATATGGTGAAAACATTCGTTTACCATGCGATTTCTTTGAAGATACTAAATTCCAACCACAATCAGAGTTTGTCCAAAAACTTAAAGCAACTATGAAACAAGTGAAACCTATTCCATTTTCATATAACTGCAAGCAGAAACCCTTCGTTTTCAAAGACCTTAAAAATTGTTCACATGTTTTCGTGCGCACTGACATTATTCGTCAGAGTCTGCAACCGCCATATCATGGACCATATCAAGTTATTAAACGATCTGATAAAATTTTCACACTTCTCATAAAAAATAAAAATGTTAACATTTCTATAGACAGGCTCAAACCATGTTTTTCTGACAACTCTCCTGAAACTGATTGTGCAATAAATCATAAGAGCAATCCAGTTGACAAGCCTACATCACCAGTTAAAAAAAAGATCAGGTTTGCACCGTTGCCCATTGCTCCCTCAACCAGATTCACAAGAAGGGGACGTGAAGTTAAATTGCCATTTCGTTATCAGTGAGATACATCTTGGCAGAGTATCTCACTTAGAGGGGGAGTAGTTGTGGTGATATTTAATCGCTTGAACAGAGCAAGGACAGATACAACTCAACTTGTGTTTTGTGTTATGTTTACTACAAAAATAATTATTCTGTATTCTTTTTCTGTCCGCCATTAGTGCTAGTAATACAATTGCACTTGTAAATATAATATCTCGTAAATAAATCAATATAGTTCTAAATCGTCTGATAATATTTAAAGCAACACATATTTATATAGCAATCACCTATAAGTTTTTAAGCCTCTGAGACAAACAAGTTCGCTTTCTGCTTGTAAGATTTTGAACTCAAGGTAGCCAACATCGTTGAAAAAGATTCTCTTCACGCGTCAGAGGTTTAGTACTCTTACTTTCTGGACACCTTTCGTATGTAAATAACTCTTACCTCAAATACTTTTCTTTTGAAGTTAACAAATCATTCCATTTATTTGATTGTTTTTGTGGGACGTACAGCAACAAAAGCTATTATCCCTTGAACCACTTATAATGTTTATAGTGTTGCCATTCAGGGAAATTTATTAAGCATGATGTATGGTATAGATAAGCAACATATAACATAAAATGAATAATTCTTTGGAGAATTTGTTTATTGTTTCCATTTATTTATCATTATTTTTATTAATGTATAATTTTTAAGGGAAAAAGTTACAAAACCAAATTTGGTTTTTTTTAAGTGACCAAAATTTGGGATAAAAAAAATGTTTGTCTCGCTATTCATCAGAAAAATCGCATTAGAGAAATTTATATTCAAAGGAAATATATGCATTACAAAGGTAAACAACTCGTCGAGAATGATATTGCTACGAGGGTGGATTGAAAAGTTTCCGACCTCAAAATGAAGATGGCAGTACTCGTCAATAAAAGCTAGAGAATGTGGTTGCGCACCTGTTGACAGGTGCTAACGAAAATTTCAGCCATTTTGGACGCGCAGTTGTTGTTTGACTATCGTTTGAGCGAGTCGATGTGAGTGTTTTTGTGAAAATGGAAAAAATCGAATATCGAGCTGTCATTAAATATTTGTTTTTGAAAGGCAATACGCCTACGCAAATCGAAGTTGAGTTGGAAATTGCGTACGGGGTCTTCGTGAAATTTTGGGCAGCTGAATTTAAACGTAGCCGTACAATGGGAGACGATGAACGTTCGGGACGTCCAAAAACTGCAACCAATGACGATAACATCACTCTAAAGTTCACCAAATAGTGCTAGACGATCATCGAATTAAAGTGATAGAGATAGCAGAGGCTATGAATATGTCCAAAGAACGTGTTTGTCACATATTGAATCAAGATTTAAGCACGAGAAAGCTGTCTGCGCGTTGGATACCGCATTTGCTCACGTTAGACCAAAAACGGGTTCAAATGAACATTTCCAACGCTCTGTTGGCGCAATTTAGGCACAATAAATCATAGTTTTGGCTCCGATTTATTACTATAGATGAAACTTGGATACAACATTATACGCCTGAAACATAAATGTAGTAAAAACAGTGGGTTAAGAGGGGGGAATCGGCTCCAAAAATAGCAAACACTGTTTTTTTTGTTTGGCTTGGAAAATGATGGTGATTGTTTTTGGTACAGTCATGGAATTATCTTAATTGATTATACTCAAAAGGATGAACATTACAGAAGCAGACTACGCACCATTACTTGACAAGCTGAAAGTAGAAATTATGGAAAAATTGCCATATTTGCAGAAAAAATATTTTATTTCATCAAGATAATGCACCCTCTCACACCCCAGTGGTTGCCATGACGAAAATCCAAGGAATATGGTTTGAACTGCTTGACCATCAACCTTACTCACTATATTGAGCGCCAAGCGACTTCTTTTTGCTCTCTAATCGAAAAATTGCGCTCGAAGGACAAGAGATTTTTGTCAAATAAGGAGGCCACCGCCTTTGTAAACAATTATTTTTCAGAGAAAGACGCCGAACACTATTTGGATGGGTTAAAGAGATGGGATCACCGCTGGAAAAAGTGTGTAGACCTACAAGAAGACTATGTAGATAAATAAAATAAATTTATAATAAGAAAATATCTTGTATTTTTGTTGGGTCAGAAATCTTTTAGACCACCCCCGTAAGCATATACCTGCATTCCGCCTTAAAAACAGAATCAGATGAAGTAAATTACATTTGGTAAAATGTATGTCCTCCTCTTTTAGTGGTTTTATTTAGTAGATATATTTCGAGAAGGATAGTTATACGGAAAAAAATGGTTGGTTAAAAGCAAATTAATAAACTTTTCATGTTACAGATTAACATAAATATGTCTTATAATCCAGAGCTTATGTTTTAATTCTATAATTGAAAGAAATAATTTTATTTTCATTAAGGAAAACAAAATGTAATGACTCTTTTGACGCATAAATATCATTCTAATGACGATTCGTAATTTCAAAATTTATAGCTATGTTCACAGTCATTAAATATCTCGAATACTAAAATCAATACACTTTAATGTTCTTCGTTATACATGTATGAATGAAATGAATACATTAAATATGAACAGCAAAAATGGATCACGACAATGATTTTTGTTCAATTTCGAGTAATACAATAACATAATGGAAACGAACCCTGTTAGGAATGTAAGTAAATGTAACATTCGAGTCATTAAGCGTACATAAAGGATTTCACCGTTTGTTTCTTTATGTATAAACATACCGGAGGAAATAAGCACTCTATCCTTTTTTGAAATTTTACAGAAGAGGAGCTTAAAGATTTCTTTGTATAGAGCTTGATTGTTAATGAACATTTTTCAATATATCTCTCTACATTTTATTCTTTGAATTACGAGCTTTTAAATTATATAACCTATTTTATAATCTTTATTACTTTTTAAAACTTCACTAATCTCTAGAAATGGACCTAGGTAAACGGAATTAGAATTCCGTTTACCTTCAGCATACACATATAAGAACTGAGTCATTAAATAGTTTTAAAAAAAATTAAGAAATAAAGGGGATGATGAAACTTAACATAAACCTAAGGATCCCCCGCCCCGCATCAACAAAGAAATAAACGATTATAACGAAGTTTCGAATGCAAATGTTTTTCAATCTGACATGAACATGATACATTAACTCAATGAATAGCTGGAGATCCAGAGATTGCAGGTTGATGCGATAGCCAAGTGGTAATGGTAGTGGACTCGCGGCAGCGATTTTCGTCGAGTAGTGGGCTCGAAGCATAATGCCCCTAAAGATCTGCCGTGTAGTTGGGGCTGATGCACGTTGAATCTGTCAAAACATGCCAACGAGAAAAAATCATGCCAACGATAGGCTGAGAGTCCTCTCGTTGGCATGATGTGAAAGTTTAGAGAGGGGTGTGCCAGCTTAGGTGTCATCCTCGTCACTTGAAGGGGGCTCAAAATTACGAGATCCACTGCGAATAACCCTTTCTGCCAATACATGTTGAATGTGGGGTGATTGTCCTCTGGGGCCCGGTTTGTAACTGTAAACCGTTTGAGTGAACTCGCTCCAGTTGGGCATTCTGCTGATAGCCCTCGTATTGCTTCCAGTGCAACATTAGTAAAATCAACCAACCAGAGATTGCAGCTGATCATCCGTTGGTGCATAAAAAAGACGAAATTCCAATTCTATCTATAATTTCACTAAAATTTCTTTCAATTTACTTACTTTCATTAAATTAATGTCTTGCATAGAGTTAACGCTCAGGTAGTAAATGTCATAATCTGAGAGAGGATGAGCAATCCCAGTAAAAGGTAATCAGACTGAAGGATCGTTCATCATTTTGGTCATCGTCATTTCATAATGTTGCCAGGAATGGTTGAATCCTGGCAGGAAACGCAGCGTCCAAAAGACAATGGCCAATTTAGAGAGACGATGGAACCTAAGGACCAAACGGATCTCACAAAATCTGATTCGTCATTTTCAGCGATTCAACATGTAACAGGACCACCATTTAATACAAATATCATTCTTACGTAACTCTAAGGATTTCTTGGTACCTATTATGGAATGGAACTGTTTCCAGCAATTCTTATTATTAATCCTCGACGAATTACAAAGAATTCGATAACGGCATGGTATTAACTAGATGTCGCCTTCCACATAACACAACTGAGAGATAGTCTGGGGTATCATTTCTTTTTATAGATAGACCCTTTTAAGTGTATTTGTCCACTTTTTCAGCAAGGCGGAACATCAAAGCTAAAACACCCTCCCGTTGTGCTGCCTTACTTTTAATGGTACACAGGCCTCACAACAGATAATATCTGATCACACATGGTAAGAGAATTTCAATTGCGTTCTGATGCTCTCGTCAAACACTTCTTCCCTAAGCTGCTGAAATAGAGAATTTTTTGGTTTTGATGAGACCCACGTCCAAACATACCACCTTCAACCGTCTCAAAATCTGTTAGATAACACTCGGTAACAGGAAAGAATTTGATGAGAAATACCCCAAAGAGATGCCCACAAGCTCTATGAATAAAAGCCATGTAAGAGAACAACTTTTATAAGGGTTAAACGCCTTTCATATTGGAATAGTTAGCGGTATTTTTTGAACAAAAAATTAATTTTAGCTGGCTTTCAAACACTGTTTTATGATATACATATATGAAAGATATTAAGAGTTTGTTTTGACATTAATAAATTAGTACGAAGAATACAAGGCCGAAATGAACAGTTCTTTTTTCATAATAAGATGATTTATTGTTTCTAGCCGAGAGGGCGTTACGTTCTGATGAACTTCACCCGGCTTCGACCACCAAGGCCGACGTGAAAGACCATATGAAGATTACAGATGTGTAATACAGAGGAACATAAGAGTAAGAGTTCAAAAGAGAATATAAGAGCTCATAAGATTATGAGCGGGCGCTTTTTTGCTGTGCAATAGTTTTTTAGTAGGGATTTTTCACAATAGACGTAATAGAACACGTGGTACAGGATTAAGGATTCTAGGGAACTCCAATTACGACAAAGAGTCTAATTGGGATTATTTTGGCAGATTTACGACCGTGGGAAAGTGGATTAAACAAATTTTATGAGTGTGGGATCTAATAAATCAAAGAATAATTTGGAACTGGATCAGAAAATAACAATGAACTCTTTACTTTTGAATTAGGGAGGGAATGAGACAGAATCGAAAATTAAATTATTATTGAGAAAAACTATTAAATTAAAGTTAAATCATTACACACACATATATAATTCCTTCTTAGCGCGTTTTTTAAAATATCCTCTTCTTAGATGAATTTTTCACACACAGAGTGATTCTTTACACAAAAATTTGAAGGGAAAACAGTTAGAAATCCTTAAATACGATTTCCCTAATAAAAATATATATATAAAAAAATTAAATCAAGAGGAGCTCCACCCTACCCCCCTTTCAATATTCTTTTCTTAGGGATTTTTTTTTTTTAAATTTACAGTTTTAGAAACTTTTTAAAGATGGAACGAAAGAGATAGCGAGAGGGGGAAACATAGGTTTCTCCCTGAAAACAATAAATTCGAAAAGTATACATTTTTACATTCACGTTTTCAGCAATGATATGATAATGTTAGAAGATCAAAATCTCATACCTTCGGAGATAATATCAAACTGGCAACTATCCAACTTTCTCCAATCAGGTCGCAAAAAATGGGAAGTAGCATATAGAAAGCTTACGCATACCCAAACATTACCGAGAATAAAACATCCTATGCTCGAGTAAAATCATCATTACTTATCGATTAAATTGTGTCAAAAGAACATGTGATTCACACCTTTCCATTAATATAGATACTTACCTCAGTGTTATCTTTGGTAATGTTATCTTCTTCGTCAGGGAACTTATCTTTTTTCTTTCTTGCTGGTGGCAAAGGTGGGGGATTATCAGTTTTTTCTAGCCTGCATTCATTTTCTTTTGAGTCGTTTGATAATTTGGAATGTGACGTGACATCCTTGTTTTTTGGAGATTCGAAAAAATCCTGGTCTGAATTTAATGACAGCATTGAACCAGAACCATTGCTATTTATATCACTAAAATTGGAACGAGATTGAACCCTAAGAGGAATGTCGCTGGTACTGTTTCTCTTGGAGTTAAGAATATTTTGGTCTGAAATGGAATGCGCATTGATATAATCTCCAGGCCTTTGGCGATTCTGGACGGCATGCATATTCGGGATAATCTTACGATTAGGACTGGAATGTATATTGTCTTGGTTATTGTTTCTTGCGTTAGGGGAAATAGTATTGTTCACGTGGTGGTGTCGAGAACCAATAGGGTTCTTAGAATCGTTTTGCCAATTACCACCATTACCTCTGTAATCAGTTTCTAGGCTGTTTGATCGCCGATTGGCTTTGGTGGGTGAGTTGGAATCTTTGAAAAGAGCCCTGGCTACATTCCTGAGATTAGCAGAAGTATGAAGATCGGATTGGTCATCAGTTTCGTTTGTTCTGGATGGTGAACTTTTGAAATGGTGATTTTCAGTTGGAGATTCGTATTGGTGGGGTGTGAGGTATCCGGAATCATTAGACATCTTTCTATGGATACCATGCATAGCTTCAATTTTTCGTGAAACGGGAGATTCGATATAAGCTCGAGAATTTTCCTGCGAATCGTTGACTGCATTTCGATGAAATTCCTCACGGTAAGGGTCAGGTTTCTTTCCAATATTCGATCTAATAGGTCCACCATCGCGATTGGAATGGGTCTTCTGCAAATTGCCTACAGTTTGATGGAATGAAGGTTTTGCCAAGACATCATCAGCGTATCCATCGTTGAAAAATCTGCGGTCTCCACCAACAGGGAAATGTTCCGAAACACTTCTGTTCAATCCATAGTTGTTGTACGGAAGACTTTGGGATGTTCGACAGACATCAGGAGTATAATTACTAGTCACTCTATCAGATTGGAAGTTTCCAGAAAGACGGCGAACATTGCTGGGAGTAAAATTATTTGTATAATTTTCATTACCTTCATATCTATGAGCTGGAAAAGGTTGATATCTATTAATATCAGACGTGGATGAGTATTCTCCAGTTGTTGGACCAACGATTTGGCTTGGAATTCGATGTGATTGCCTTAAATCGCCAGTTTGAGGCAATACAGATTCGGATACAGATCGATTGATAGGTGGAGTCCTTGAAGAGGTTACATCATTCTCGAAAGGCTTCATGATGTCATCTATTTCAGGACTTTTAGGAGGTAGAAGGGCCATTTTGTTTGTAGTGGCCAAACGAAATCGCCAGTAGGGTTGAAAATTAGAGCCAGCAATAGGAGAAGAGTAGGATCCTCTGCTACCCTCAGATGACAAACTGGAAGGTTCTGATGAATTCTGCGAGTCTCCTGGATAAACATCATTGCCAACTTCATATTCTTTTTTGATCTCGACATATTTAACGTTCTGAAATAAATAAGAAATCACTAAAATTACCATCATTATTTCCAAATGTATTGTGCATTAAAAATTGGTGATTTGTAAAGTGGCTAATTCATTTGATAAATTAAGCTGGGAAAGTTTTTATAATCGGAAGTAAAACATGTTTAGAAACGCAAGTTAAATTTGTGATATTTACTGAAGCACACATATATATAAATGATATTATAGATTTATGATTTTATATTTTTTTTTAAAAAAAATACTTATTGTAGGAGAACTTTTATTCTTAAAGGTGATGAGCTATGCATTTTTTATAATATGCTAAGACTTTTCATCAGAATTATACAAGCGAATTCTGTTTGTGGTATTCACATATATTCACTTCCCTGCCTTGAGAAAATACTATCTACTAATCTTTGAAAATTCAAAGATGAAACAAAAACAAAAAAAACATTTTTGCTACCGGCAGATGGTACTGAAGTGCAAGATATATTCTTGAATGCTATTTATCATAAGTCTAAACTAATCATATACAATCAATGTCATAACCGGGAGATGGATGTTTTAGGGGATTCGGGCACACCCTAAGCGTTGCGAAATATTATTGTTGATAGACAAATCAATAAAGATTTATTCCCTCAGTGTTGACTTGATTCAATATTTAATTATTTTCGCCTTCTTACCTATTGTATAGCTCACAAATAAAAATTTCCTTTAATATTATATTTGAATACAAATGAAGATTAAAGAGGAATCGACCAAAAGGACATGAATTAAATTCAAAAACGTTGCATTATTTCCAGGGAAATTTTAAATTTGATATGAAAAACTTTGCAATGATTCCCTCGGGAAAATACTTTTTGCACACTAAAAATATTATTAAGACTATGAATCAAGAATTCTGAGGAATTAAAATTATTATGAATATTTCAAATACTACTTTTCTTTTATACGAGGCAAAAAATTTCAAACTTTTTGTTCTCCGATTTTTTTTTTCTTTTCATTATTATAAAGAAGTATTAACTTTGGAATAATTCACTGCCTTTTATGTTACAGAAAATTCCTAGGACCATTGCCAGAACCATAACAGAATTCTACAGTGACGCTTGCTAAACAATTATACAAATCCAGTTGGTGGAATCGGGTCTAAAACACACCATCAACGCAACGATTTTATACCACAAGTTATATAATCTATTTCGAATGTTTAATTTAAATAATCTATTTTATCTTCACAAATGAGTGTACATTGGTGTGCAAAACTTAAGCAACAATGTAAATTTTAAGCAGACAACAATGAAATTACAGAAAAGGTGTTATTGTGATCAGTACAATGAGCATGCAATTCAGTAGAAAGGTGATGCGTATACAAATGTCAGGAACAAAACGTCATAGGGAATGTGAATATAAGCAAAACGCGTGCGGTCGGCGCGCATTGCTCCAGACTACAATAAAAAGAAGAACGGAGGCGCAGTTAAAAACATTCGCTGCAAGTACAAGTGAGTTCTTACGTGAAATATGGCTAGAAAAATCATCTGGAAGACTTAAGACGAGGAAAAACGATCGGAAAACTGGAGGAGGGGTGTAGTTTGACCAGTGTAACTGAAGAGTTTGGAATCAACAAAAGTGTCATTTCGCGCGCTTGGAAATACTTCCAAACTATAGGTACAGCTGTTAGAAAGGTTGTTGGTGGCCGCTTTAGAAAAACAACTGCAGTGGATGACCGATATATCATTCTGCAGGCGAAAAGAACCCGATACCAGTCAGCAAGCGCCATTGTTCAGAAAATGTGTACAGCAACAGAGCGACAAGTATCGCGGTTTACTGTGGTGGCCTATTCGCCCGCTGTCTTGAGTGCTACATCCCTTTGAAAGTTGGCCATCGGCGGCACCGTTTAGAGTGGTGTAAGGAGCACAAAAATTGGGCATCTCATGAAAGAAATCGTGTCTTCTTTACGGATGATGAATCGTTTCAGCGCCACAAGCAATTCTCAACGCCATTTTGTTTAGAGAGAGGTCGGGACACGGTTTCATCCCAGTAACATCATGGAAAGAGACCGTTACGATGGTCCTAGAGTTGTCGTCTGGGGAGGTATTATGTTGAATGGACGGACTGAGCCCCACGTTTTCGACATAGGTTCTGTAACCAGAGATTGCTATTGTAAGGTAGTAATCACTCCCCATGTTCGTCTGTTCCGAGGCGCTATAGAACCAGACTTCGTTCTTATGGATGACAATGCCCAGCCACACCGGACTGCTGATGTTCAGGAGCTACTGGAAAGTTAAGCTATCACTCGAATGGATTTTCCAGTGTTCTTCACTGATTTAAATCCTATAGAACATGAGTGGGATGCTTTTGGGAGACGCCCTGACATACGATTACATCCTCTGGGGAACACCGTGACAACTGAAAGAGATGTTGATTTAACAATGGGCACTCTCACCTCAAGAACTGTTGGACAATCTGGTGCTGAGTATGTAGAGATGGTGCGAAGCAACCATTGCAGTAAGGGAAGGGCATATCCCATACTAAGGAACATCTGATGTTGTTCTTCCTCTTGGACAGACAATCATGTGTAATGATACTATGAGTTCCACAAAGCCTTTTTTTTTATTCCATGCTATATGCATTGTATTCATTTTTGCGCAACTATGCTTTCGTCATCATTTTAATACAAAAGGCTATCTCTCATTCCTGAATTTCATGTCTTTCAGATGATTTCTCGTGGAGTTATGGCAAAGAAACACCTGTTGCTTAAGTTTTCCACACCAGTGTATTTCATCTCACACTTCTATCCACTTTTACATTTGTATGTGCTAATTTTAATTTAATGTACAAATAATAATAATAAATGTCTCTATATTAAATTACATTAGTAACTCTTTGTCTTAATAATGAGGAGGAAAATATTTCTTTCAAACTGTAGCTGTCTAAGCACTGAATGCTTTTTAAGGCTTCATCAGTCTATCAGCCATTTTTATTTCAAGAACGTAATGTTAATCCTATGGAATGTCTACTACCATCCTCAAATTTATATTATTTTATCTATTTGAACACAAAAAAGCGCATCCGAAAGAACAAAAAATAAAGAAGGTTTCAACGGAAATACATTTCGTCTCCGATTTTTAAAAATATTTTTACCTTGTTTTAATGATTCGTTTGTGGGTTTTCCGGTCTTTAAAGTGTTTTCTAAAATATTTTCAAGAATCGGAGAGAAAACGTAACTCAGCAGAAACCTTTGTTATTTTTTTGCCCTTCCGGAGGCACTTTTTTGCATTCAAATAGATAAAACAGTAGGACCGTAATAGAAATTCCATAGGATTAACATTACGATCACGAAATCAAAATGGCCGGTAAACGGGAGCCTTAACTACGGTTTTTGTCGATGACACTTTCCCCCCCTTAAGCCCTTAAAAGTCATTAAGCGGGCAAGTTACTGAATTCGTAATAGAGGGTCATAAACTGACCCGAAATTATAGAAACGATCTATTTTCGTTGACACAGATCAAGAATCATTTTTTTTATTATTATTATTCAAAGTGAGAAAGATTTACGCGCTCCGTTGTGCATTTCACTGACTGTATTGCGGCATTTGTATTCAATTCACGGGGTTTCTTTTCAAACTGGGAGACAGGGTCAAATTTCAAAGCGAAGGGAAGGGAAACGAATAATTTGTCATCTCTTTGGTGCTTATTCAGTTTTTTAATAAAAGTTATCTTCGTTTCACTCAGGTACGGCTATTTTTAAAAATTTCATTCAATTCATCGTGAATACGTTGCGATCTGAACAAATTTCCTGACACATAAATAATAATTTTAAATATGCATGTGTAACAAAAATTGACGTTTATTTATTCCTGTATGTTTATTTATTTTGCAGGTCTAATTAGGGAGTTTTATTTCTGAAAATGCCAAAACTGGTTCTGTGACTCATAAGGAAAAAAAAATTACATATTATTTAAAAATTTTTGAACTAAAAGAAACTCGAAGAGGCTATTAAAGATGGACCTCATAATTTTAAATAATGGTTCGAGCAAGAAAAACGGTCCTTTTTAAAAAAAGAACGGAAAAAAGAACTGGCCTCCTACGGTCCTAATGCATACCTCACCCCCATTGCACCAATGCGAGAGAGCTCTGATGTCGTAATTTTAAACAACAATCAATTGATGAGGATACTAACTGAGCTCCTTAGCCTCTACACCACATCTCGCCAGATCATTGTTTCTCGTGAGGTATTTTGTTTTGGGTTTTCTCTTGAGTGATAGTATTTTTAATGGTATAAGAGACGTGACAATGATGCACGAAACAAGGTAAAGCTGTGATCTAGAAGTTTGAAATTATTGAAAAAAGCATGGGTTGACATGAAGGAGGGTCGAAAATCGAGAAGGATCACTAGGGTATCCCGAGGACGCTTAACTCTTATTTACCAAATATACTTAGTTTAGTTAAGTTTAGTTTTTATTAACGTCGCACTAGAAGCAACACGAGGGCTATGGACGACGGACCTCGTAATTTTAAACCACGGTCAAGTGACGAGGACGACACCTGAGCTGGCACCCCCCTCTCTTAACATCCACACCACGCCAACGGGAGGACTTTGGGCCCCGAACAGATTTAACGTGCATCAGCCCCAGCTACACGGAGGGTCTTTGGTGGCCAAGGATCGAACCCGCGATTGAACGAAAACCGCTGGCCGCTAGTCCACGACCTTGACCACTAGGCTACCGCGGCCCTTTACCAAATATACAGTAAACCTCATGAGAAAAATCACCAGGGTTCCTCGAGGTCATGATAGAAGTCAAGCCTCTGAGGACCCCCAAACTGGAGGATCAGTCCCCTGACATAATTCCTAAGGGCAAGGTGCCAGGCAATATCCCCAGACACTGGGTACCCATTTCAGTCGTCTCTTATGACATGCATGAGCTACAATGGAACTATTCTTTCACACCCGGTCACCACACGGGTGGTTTCTCATCAGAATTTTGTTCCACGTGGAATGTTTTAAATTTTCTTGTGAGGATTTTGTATACCATAATACAGTCAAATACGAAGTCAATAACCTACGCAAGGACACACCAGTCAAGTCTAACATAACTATTTATTTATCAATTACTGTAATATAATGCCTATGGAGTTTTCACTCTCTTTGGGGGCCTTTGGATTAATCCACCTTTTCTAATATTATTACAATAATACACTCTTACCAAAACTTTTCTAGTCGAGGTTATTTTGATTTACTAAATCCTCAGTGACAGTTACCACCGGCAACAATTCTTGCTACCATCGATCTCTTGCGAGCAATACACTCAGCGCTAATTCCCCTCGTCCTCTATTCTCTAATTTTCCCTTTACTTATATATCACTTTATCTGAATCACTTCACTTATTTCCACCTGCATCTAATTAACATAATCTCGTTTCATTTTGGTTGGGAAGAAATTGTTATTTCCAGGAATCAATCTCAATTCAAGTCCCCAAGGTTAGTGAAGAGAAATAGCGAATAGCCCAAAGTCACAACCTTAGAACATTGAATCCTAACTACACAGCTGGTCATCCAAAATGCAACACCAAAAAAAATAAGGAAAATATTTTTCAAAGCCAAATTTATTATAGATATAATACGCACTACAATGATGAAATGATTGAAAATAGAGCTTTACCTGAGGTGGAGTTGATGGTAAAATCAGAATTGAATGTAACATGAAATAACTTCTGCTACATGCCTCGGCAATGAATGCAAGAGGCCCAGGCTACCTCTGCACTTTCCCAAATTATAACAGCGGAGGGAGTTGTATTCTGGACCAGTTTCTCAAATCATCGATCAGACTTGTTCAATAGGTGATAGATCGGGAGATCAGGCAAATCAAGGAAGCAATGCAATCTGGTGGTCAAAAAAGTCTTGAACATTGCCGTGCTGTGGTCAGTTACCGTTCTATTCGAATGTGGAAGCAACAGGTTCAGAATGTAAGAGAAGACAACAGGCTCCTAAACCTCAAAAATGCACTGGCTGGCTAATACACCGGTTATACGTTCTAAGGAGTGTGGGAGTGGAATCCAACCCCAAACCATAACAACGGATGCAGGATCAGTATGGCGATACGTAAGGCGACGATTAAGCAATTTCTCTCCACAGTGTCTCCAGATTCTAAGCCGATTATCATGGTATCGCAGGCAGAAGCGTGATTTGTGTGTAAATGCAATGTCGCGCCATTCGGTTGTCCATGTCTGCCATTCAATGCACAATTGAAGATGCAAACATTTGTGGTTCTGAGACAAAGATAATCGCAGTGATTGTAGCATTACGGACATTCCGCTGTGCTGCAAACGGAGTTGAATGGTACGTGCAGACACCGATTGCTGTATAACAGAATGCACTTGTTGAGATATGGTTCCTGATATTGCAGAACTATGCATCACAGCCATACGCACAGAAAAACTATAATCATCCGTAGTGGCACAAAGAGTCGGATACAATCGGTTCCATGACCTTCTGCATCCAATGATTACAGATCCTTATATCTGTAGCTTGGTTACAACAGACGCGATCCCCTATTTCTCGGAAGGATAATCTGCATTCCCAGCAGACAACAATTCTTCCTCGATCGAACTCAGAAAAGTGTTCTAATGGCGCTCGTATTCTTCTTCGAGGCATACTGAAGTTGATCACACAAATTAACTGTACGAAAACGCCATTCCAATACATTAAAATGGCATTCTGTTCTCTGGTTAGGTAGTGCGTTTTGGAGGCTCTGTAGGTGCCCGAGATGTGTATCTGTGCTGAAATGCTAATCATTCACATACCTCATCGTGATATACGTAATGCGAAAATTTCACGCAGTTTCGATGCTTCCTTCATGGTATTGCATTTCGAGAGGCCAACAGTGTATATTTCAGAGCAGTCACGCCCATTATTTCGCACGACAGGTTTTAAATGGAATTGGGACTCGAACCCATGACTTAACTGGAACACTTCCGGCCACAACCTGCGATATAGTAAGTCCCACGACTCCAATACAAAATTCAATAAAAGTTTGAAAACCGCCACCTTAATTGAAATCGCCAAATGTTCGTTTCGGTTGCATTTCAAGGACACGTCACTAAAAACATTCGAATTACAGTCAGACACAAATAACTAAAAAATCAGACATCTAGCTTCCACTGATAACAAACTTGTACAGTTGCACAATCAATATTCTTGGAAAAAAGTATTGTCACTCTGTGTTAGTCATCGCGCTGTGCTGTACACTTGGTTGACAGAGCGGAACGAGCCTTACTGGGTGAGAGACGCAAAAATAAAGAGATACGTTAACAATAGAAATTTGAATAATTCCAAAAGAACAGTGTAAAAAATTGTTCTTCCACATGGTATTTAAATTACATTCATTCTGTTATTGTCACAACACTCCGATGTACAGTTATTATCGCTTATTATTCCAGCTTTCTTATTTTTCCGAAGAAACTTGCATTTTATCATCACCATTAGAACTCGAGTTCTTGAAAGACATTCCATCTTTTAACCAATGCAGTTATTTATTTTGGTTAGTTTGAGTCCCGTGCAGGTTACGTCATTAATGTTGGCTGAATTATCTCTTCAATGATATCACGTGACATTTTTTTTTTTAATTTTGATTATATAAGGACCTTACTGGTAAGAGGAAAGCTATTAAAAACTCAGTGTGTGGAATGTTAGTGGCGGGGGAGTTAGTATTCGAGATAATGCTAATATTCGAAATCAAAGAATTTTTTTGAAAAAAATTATGTTTTTTCATTTAATTACTTCTGTGTAATCTTGATTTGTTTACTTCAATTTCATGGTTTTGTTGTTATTTTCTGTTAATTGTTATGGTTATAATAAAATATTAAAAAAGGTCCTGGGACGCTCGTATTAATTTATTTATATGCAGTAATTTCTATCAAATGTATCGGTAAAGTAATAATGTGTACCTTAACTTTAATTAGGACTCCCAAATTAAGCAAATGCACATATTTTACGTCATATTTCTGCACATATATTACGAAATTTTTGTATATTCTTTTTTTTTCTCTTTTATTTCGAGGGGGGTTTATTCTTCGCATTTTCAGAGCATTTTTTCAGTCGTTTTGTATTAGGCTTCTAATGATTTTTTTTAAAAATTATTTTAGATTTTTTAAAACTTTTGGAAAAATATATCTTGAATCATGAACATTCAAGTCGACTTTCATGAATTTTCTTCTTAAATATCACACACATTTGGGAATCTTTTAAAAATTCGATATATTGCAATATTGAAAATAATTATTTGTATTCCTAAGCAGAGGATTTGGCAACTTTTGCCACCGGTGCGCATGCGTCAACTGGCTCCTAGTTGTGGCGATACATGGGGTGTCGATTTCTAGTAAAATAAAACTGAAATACATTACATTAAAATCTGAAATTAATCAAATTAAAGTGACGTCACAAAAATTAGTTTGAGATATTGGCATACGAACTGTCTTACAAATTCATCGAGCATAATATATTTTATAAAGTTATTTTTTTAAACGACTACAAAAAATTGTAGGCATTCAGTTGTTATGACAAGTGGCGCTGATAGCGTTTCACAGAAATATATAAATATATATATATATATATATATATATACGTAACGAGATTGAATTGTAAGTGAGAAGGAAAAAATGTGTCTTGCCAAAATTAGACGCGAATACATCTTTAACTGAAAATAAAGTAAAATAAAAATTTGTGCTCACACAATCAGATTAAATTATTCTGTTTTGAATAATCGAGAAATTATTCGATTATTAGAACTCATACCGTAATTAGAACACGGAACAGTAAGTTTTATTTCAGTACTCTGGTGGAGAATACATTTTTTTAATTTTAATATTAATTATTTGATTTAAAATATTTAATCATATGATAGTCAAACGTTTTCTTCGTTCCTTTCTTTAATAATTCTTATTACAAATATATATAATAAAATAAGAATTATTTTTCACCCTCTATATATGATCCATCATTCCTTTCCCTCACATTTGTGCAATCAGATTCAGTGGTTGAGCAGTATAATTATTATTAAAATTTTTATAATTTTTTATACTTAATACTATTTTTAGGTTAAAATTCTTTACATTATTTCAGAATTTTGGTAGGGAATATCTGCATGTATATTAAGATATTCCACAAGTTATATATGAAAGTATTTTTTCTTCGTGTTCTATAAATCATTTTATTTCTTGTTTAATAATATAAGTCATTTTTATAAGGTTTCGATTAGTTGATTTTATTGTTTTAGGATATTATTATCAGGACTTTGACCATCGAATATAGGATTACCAACAATCAGGAGTTATTCGAGTATACCCAACTTTTTTTTTTTATTATTGATTTTCTGAAGTCAACCAGAAATTAATTTTTAAGAAAATTTCAGCAAGAATTAAAATTAAACAAATTAAATTCAGCAACAAAAATTCACTAATGTGAATTACTTTTTAATAAATAACTATATCAAAAATATAACCATTTTATAACAACTAAAAATAACACAAAAGTAAAGATATTTCTACATCTGACACGGCACCAGAGTTAAGCTAGGCTTCTTTACAAATTTTGGCACATCAAGGTCATAAGATTCATCATCGAAGACACAAATGACATTGTTATGATGTCATATTATTAGTCCACGATGAGCGCTACTCTGATGATGATGATGATAATGAGCTAGGTGAAAGAAAAACCAGAAATGGAGATAAGTTAAAATATGTAATTACTTTAACATTATACGGATTATGGATTCTAAAATTTAAAAAAAAATCAAATACTAATTTAAATTATCCTGCTTTTCTTTCTTAAAATAAAACCTATTTGAATTTCGAAAATTTCAGTTAGTAACCCTACGCATTTTGAAAGCTGTGCAATATTTTTCACGAAAGAACCAATAGTTAAAATGAAAATTCATCCTTAGTTGGCAACTCATAACTCTCTATGTGTAACTTTCAGAACTCATAACTGTGATAAAAATGGTCATTTTACCTGATATTCTCCCACAGTGGCAACAGCATTTATGATGTCTTTGAATCTCAATCTGGCTTCAGCTGAAAATGAAAAATAAGGAAGCTTGTTAAAAATAACTGAAATTTCACCGAAGTATTATCATTCTTTTAGCATAACAAGAGTATCGATTGATTGTTTTTAAAGTCACGTTGATAAGCAACATGAGGGCTGCTGGCAACGCATCTCTAATTTTAATCCTCGGTCAAGTGACGAGGACGATACCTGAGCTGTTACTTCACTCTCCAAACTTCCACACAACGCCAAATAAGCATATAATAAAATAAATAAATAAATAAAATATATTATAAATGCAAAAAAAAAAAAAAAAAAAAACAGAATTTATCGTTATCAATTATGTATATTTCGAATGCTTCATATCGTGTAAATACAAAGTTGTGAATGATACTCTAAATATATAATTCTATTAAATAACTCAAAAGTTTTTCACCGAATTAGGAAACGTTTAAGAAATCCTGTTTTTTTTTTTTTTTTTTTTTAGAAAACAGAGAGATAAAGACAAAATAATTTAGAACTAACATTCGAAATAAATTTTTAGATTGCTATAAAGTTTTAATGGTACTTTAAAGTATATCAGAATTATTTAAATGGTATCAAAAAGAGCTTAAAAAAAACAAATTTTTTTAAGCAAATATTTTTTTTCTCAGCATATAGGACGGTTGAAAACTGATACAAATAATAGTCTTTATAAAAAGATAAAAGCGATGCATCCAGAAAATGATGAAGATAGTATGATCATTTTTAAATGATAGAAATAAAGAAAAAAAATATGCGATAAATATCATGTAAGTTCGATGCACTCATGCGAGTAAAGCAATTTGAATTAAATAATTATCTTAAAAAAAAAACATTGAAGCGGTGCTCTGAATACTAAAACCTTATACAAGACGGGGAGAAACACCACTGCAATTTTTCTATCTTTCAAAATACAACTTAGCAGACGGTCCCCGTTTCCATTCGAGGTTAACGCATGCGCATGAGAGGCGGAAAGGAGAAAAAAGTGGAAACAAACAGGGTGAAGAGATTTATGACAGAAGGTTTTTTCGTTTTCATTCATTGAATAGAAAACGTGCTTATTGTTACGCTCTCAGACGAGACGAACCGAGAATTAGAGTAAATATCGTGCCTCATTATACTCTGAAGAAAATAAGTTAATAGAACAGTTTTAGATAACAAAGCGTTATCAATTGTTTTTAAACTGAATGTTTCGTAATGAAATAACGATAGCGTTTTAGATTACTTAGGAAAGATTGAAAAGAGTATTGTTTAAGATATTTTATTAAGAATTTATAAATTATAGCGCACAATAGTTCTTTTCACTTTCGTTTTCTCACAATACCTATTCTCTTCGTATATCTTTTTCTTTCTGAAATTTAATAATTGTTATTTTAATACTACATATATGATTAATACAATAATACGAGTAACTAATGCCGCAAAAGTTAATTTTTTAAAATTTTATTTATGAATCATTCATATATAGATTTAATGTTAAAAGGGCATGGTATTTGTACTATCAAAAAAAAAAAAAAAAATCTCAAGAAAAGTAATCATAAAATAGACCAAAAATAACTTTAATAATGATAATCAAATTTAGAAACACACAAATTTCTACATTATGACTTAATTTCCAATAAAATATAATTTAGTTTGGATATATCAATGTGCGTATAGTATTAAAAACGTTTCTATAAAATACTCTTATAAAACTAAAAAATGTTTGTAATTTTTTTTAAAAAAATATATAGGTAAGTTAGCATGTTTCTGAGAGGCATTTTCAACAAGTTGTTGTTTTAAAATTATTAAAAAATTATTTAAAAAATAACATTCTGGTTTTTATAAAGGGAGAGAAAAAAGACTGCTGGCTCAAAAGAGAAGTGAAGGAATAAAAAATTGATTGTAAAAAAAGGTCTATGCAAAGTTTTGCAAAGAACAGATTTAGCCATCCAAGATGCTCTTTTTTTTTATAATTATTATTAAATTACTTAATTAAATATAAGAATTAAAGTAAACGATGAAATATCGAGAAATGGATAATTGTAAACTTTTCCGATATTAAAATTAAATATATTTAAGCTAAATGTAAATCAGATTAAAGCAAATGTAAATTATTAAATTGAATATTATATCAGTTGCATGTAATTAAAATTAAAGCAAACGATAAATTAATAAATTGGATATATTTAAGCGAAATGTAATTAAAATTGAAGCAAAGATAAAAAAAAAATTGAAAAGTGATCTGGTACGCCAAAAGTGATCCGACTAAAACAATAGCCCTTGGGTGGTTTAAAAAAAACTTGGAAAATTGTAACATACAGTACCAGATTTTTTTAAAATTCTATTATCGTTGCTATCATGATATCATAATATAAATAAGTAACTAACCAAGAAAATAAATGAAAGAATACATCGCAATATAAGCTGTTAATACAGATGAAAAACTGTTCAGTTACCAAGTGTTTGTTTCTTTTTTTAGTACTCCAGTCAGTGTTATCAACTAACGTCAGTAAGATAACCGGGAGAATGGGAAGATAAGGTATATTACTCATGTATAAGTAGTTTCACTTTAAATTTTTGATTTGCATTTTCTCTCTGAATGACCTGACTTATCTTTTTATCGTTATCGTTTAACAAAAAGTACTGGATATATATAAAGATGAGCATTTTCAATTGACTCTAGCACGTATTGAACTACTTTTTCCAACTCTGGAAGGAAAAAAAAATGACTTCTACCGAGTCTGAAAAAGCAAGTATTGTCGATGTTAGAACGATCCACGTCAGAAACTTCAGTCGTGACAATCTCTACAAAGGTGAGCGGACCCATTTCGTGATCGAGAGAAACAACCGCACATCGGAAATATTTTCTGTGCTGGTCTACCGAAACGGAATCGATTCAAAAAGTCGTCAGTACGTCTCTGTGGACATATTCAAAGTACACAAGGAAACTGACCCTCAAGCGTTTGGATTCAAGGACAGCTTGTCATGGACTTTGAGTGTTGTTGGTATCGACGGTGTAGGCAAATACTACCAGTCTTTTGTGGAAAAGAATACTGCTAACGAATTTTACAGTGTGAGAATTCCAAAGTTCTTGGAGCGTTCTGTTATTTTGGAACAATCTGACGAACTACTCCCAGATGATGTACTTACAGTCAGAGTTGAGTTGTCCGGCATGTCCTATACAGCTCTGTCACCAAGTGAAGGTATGGTGTTTCAATTGCCCTTTTTGAAAGACGTAGATAATCAGGAGGGAGAAGAAGATTCGAAGTTAGTTGTGCGACATTCTAGATTAGTACATGAAAACCGCGTAGAAAGTGATTTGGGTTTGCTTTTTGTGACCTTGGTGAATGCGTTGGTGTTCATGTTCCGGTTCAGGAGAGACTTTCAAGGAGATGTATCCGGAGTAGAGGCTAGTAAACATTTCTTGCCCTTAACAGACCCAATGGATGAAATCAAAAGCATGTATCTCGGATCCAATCCTCTATTTCAGACGTATGTCTCTCTGAACACGAAGTTCAGGAAGTCACTTAGAAGCATATTTTATCTTAGTGAGGAAAATTCGGCAAAGGAGAATATGTATATGAAGAAATTGGAAGTAATTTCTAATGTAATGGGGTGTCTTTACACAATGCCAAAAGTGCGATTTGTCTTTGGCGAACTGGAAGGAGACTGGCTACCGTGGCTGTCTTGGACAATAGATATTGAGGTAGTTGGCGATGAAAACCCAATTGAAGCTGAAAAATCAATAAAGATGAAAGATGATAATATTTCGCAAACTAATGTCAATGCAGGTGAAGGCTCCTCAAACGAAAATCGCTGTCCTGTGAAATGCGGGGAGAGAGTATCTTCAGAATTGGGAACAATCGCACATGAGAAGTTATACAAGGAAGAACAAAAACAGATGAAAGAAGAAAACTGTGCAAAAAAAGTGGAAGAAAGTCAACTTTCAGTAAGGGCAAGAAAGGAAAAGGCGCCAGAAACAAATATCAAAGAAGACAAAAGAACCCAAATGCAAAATCAAATATATTTAAGAGCCATTGATGCATGCAAAGCAAAGGCATTAGACCTTAGACTTAATGGTGCGAAAATTACGAAAGAGGAAAATATACTTGTCAAAGCTATGGATGAATATGAACCAACAGATTTCAGACACGAGATCGATTTTATTAAAGATGCAATATGTTATTTAATGCTGGAAGTAAACGGAGACACTTTTGCCAGTGAAGACTCAGATGATGCTATCCAAAACAACTTGAACATAGAGACGATGGACGGTGTAACTTTTGCCGTTCCTTTCGAAAATGATAAGGAGTCTTTCGGCTCAAAGCTTGTTTCCTGTTCTCCTGTCTTTAAAACCATGTTGAAACACCCCATGAGAGAAAGGTTTCATAAGATGGTGAGACTGGGTGATATTGATTCTCATACGTTCATTAATTTCTTGATTTACTTGAGAAATGGCTGTCTCATGACTGAGACGTTATCTCAGGTTACTGATCTTTATGAAATGGCTGATAAGTATGACATTAAAGAATTGATGCAAACGTGTGCTCAAAGGATGGTTCCTTATTTTTCAACGAATAACATTGATGATATCGAGGTGCTTGCGTTCTTTCACAGCGACGATTTTTTGTTGCAGTTAGTGGAGACTTTCAAAAATAAAAAAACGGTTCCGCAACTTCCATCTTTTGCAGAGGCAAATTGGCAAGAAGAATTAGCCAAGCAGCTTAAAGAGTCTTTCAATTTTGAAGAAATTGTGGAACCTGCGCAGGAAAACAAATTTGATTTTTACCAGTGATTTACTAACTTGGCATTTTTTTTTATTCAATTAAGCTTGCGAAAGTTCAAATTGTGCAATTTCAAGGAGAGATAAAGTTCCCGTGAACATTTCAAAGCTCAGCAATTTACTCTTCAACAAATTCCAGTGCATTGTTAAGTTTTTTAGAGAAGTTTCAAATTATATTACTAATTGAAAATATTTGCTTCGATTTATTATTGATTTTTTTAAATATTACTCAAACGCATTTAAACAGTTGAATCAGACAATTAAATTTAATTGGTGATAAGTCTTCATTAATAATTAGTGATAAAAATATTTTAAAAGTTTCAGAACGGGATTTTTAAGCCCCAGTTAAGCTATTATTAAAATATTTAAATCTATTTGAATATTCTTTACAAATTTAGGTATATTTTACACGAAAGTAAAATTTTTATATCACTGTAATGACGAGAAAAATGTTGTTCATGATATTTTAAACATACTTTACAAATTCCTAGTTAAATTTACAGGTTAATATCAGTTTGTGAATTTCAACTCTGTTAAATAAGTATAATATTAATTATTAGAGTAAAATGTTTTGGAATTTGCGAATGTGATTTTCAAAATATTTATACATATGAAATTGTAATTTAAATAGTATGCAATATGTAACGGTACATTTGTTTCCAAACTTAAATTGCTATAAATTTTTAAAGAAAATTCTTAGGTTACTCATTGATGAAAAAGTTCCAGGTATTATTTTCTAACTGATTTTGTAATATTATTCATACATTTATGATTCAATTTGTAATTTTCTAAATCCTTATAAGAGTGAACAGCCAGTATCCATGCATTAATTATGTATAAAATTATTTTTAAAAACATTTCTTTTTAATTTAAACATTTCAAATATTTCTGTTTATTTATTTTTTTTTTTCCTTATTAAATATTTTATTTTGTATAGCAATGTTCCATTCTGGTTATTTAAAACCTAATATGGATTGAAGAATTTTTTTTACATGTTAGTACATATTCGCCTAATTGTTTTCGATGAATAATTAATTCTGCATCTATCTATTAAATAAATTCTTCCCAACAAAGCTTACTAAGTATATTTCGAATTATAATATAAATTTTTTATGCCTGATTTTTTTATTTATTTATTTATTTTTTTTTCATATTTATATTATTTAAATTGTTATTACATTTATGTTAATTGTTTACTTTCATTCTGAAATTTTGAATTAAATTTCAAATTTATTTTAGGTTAAAATTGTCTTATAAATTGTTTTACCTCTTTTTTTTTATGGATTTTTAAATAAAACAAGCAATTTTAACAATGCTTGAATATAACATGTATCCAGTAATAGTATTAGTGCATGTATAATCTCTTGACTCTTGCTGCTGGGATTTATTAAAATACATATCGAAGTTTATCTATCATAATTTGTTTTTTTAAATCTATCAATGCATTTTTTTTTATTTCATTAAACCCATATTATTTTCTACAGAAAGATTCTATGAGTGGTTGTCTTCAATAAATAAACTAAAAACCATAATATATATATATATATATATATATATATAACGTACATTTAAAATTATTTGATTAAGTACCTTGAAGGAAATATGATTATTTCATTCCTTTTACTTATAAAATCATTATTAGTCATTCATTATCGTTCATTTCCGTAAAATTCTTACGAAATGAAATTATTTTGAAGATTACACAATTTTATTTTAACACATGGTATATTTACATTATTAAGCTTAGGGTATATTTACATAATTAAGCTTAGGGTATATTTACATTATTAAGATATATTTTATTGAATATTTTATCGTCTGCTTTTATTTTAATATCTGAGTATAATATTATTGTCAACTTTAAAAATGTATCGCTTGCTCTTATTTTAATTTTTAATTTAATTGATTTTTATGGCAGAGTTGTTGTATTTATTCTTTTTGTTGTTGAAATTGGCAACTTTTTTAATACTTTTTAGTGTTCTGTTCGCGAAAATAAAAATTCACGAAGAATTTTTAAGAAAAACAGCATTTTCTTATCTGGATAATAATTGCGTCAGAGGAGTCTGGGACTCAGAAGTACGCTTATTTTGCACTTATTAATATTCATTTTGAATAATTCTATTTTTTTTATAACTTCACACACGCACACAAAAGTCAGCAGATGTTGAAAGGAAATCAAAGAATTCAAATTTTTAATCTTTTTTCTGGCTGCTTATTCCTACAAGATAAAACATTTATCCAATGGCGGCTTACCTTTTTGATTAAAAACAAAAAATAATAGTATTTAATTTTCTGGACAGACTTAGGAGCAATGAAACGCGAAATTTATGTGCCGCTGTAATCCAAATACTGTTTCATATTTTATAATGCTAAATAAATATATCAAATTTGTCTGTTAGGATGAAAAATTGGATGTTTGTAAAACATTTCAAACTTTTGAATGCTGTAATAAATTGGTAGATTTACGTTTCATAATCGCACGAACTTATTTTAGTACAGGTGCACTTTTTCTCTCAGAAAATTTATTTCCATCATTAGGGTCCACTCCATAGTATTAGGCTGGGACAGCCTTAAAATTGGCCTTCTGAATGCTCCAGCGAACCGCTTAAAATTGCTGAAAGTTGAATAGTTTTGAAATTTAAGTTTGCAAAATAAGTTTCTTAGAAAATATATCGTGCATTTTAAAGCTTATCGAATGAAAATTTCTTGAAATCAGTGATTTTTCAAAAAATTATACAGTTGATGTAGTGCAGCCTTTTTCAAGATTTTAAATACCCCAGACCGAAATTTTGGATAATATAGGGAGGGGGGGGGGGGTTATGTATTTTAATTATTACTACGAAGTAACCGAGATATCTAAATATTCTTATTCTGCGCATTAATTGATTATTTTGTATGTAGCGTTGTAAGTTATAGCTATGGATGTTAATTTGTTTGGATTCAGAAAGCCGTTGATAGAAGGCAGTATTCAATGTGCTGAGTTCTATAATGACGGCCTTTGAAAGCTGAAGAAACGCAGGGAGAAATGTATAACTCCGGGCAGTGACTATGCAGATAAGTCTTAAGAATAATAAATAAAAAATAAAACTTATATCTGGCTTATTTTTAGTAATAATTAAACTTTACTATGCTGCGAAATGATAATTAAAACTTTACGGTACAAAGGAGTTAATGTAATTTACAGCTTTCTGAACCAAACAGATAATCAGTAATAGCTGTAATTTACAACATTATGTACAAAAGGATCTATTAGTGTACAAAATAGATTTTATCAATATAACTCGGTTATTTGTTAGTTATAGTTAAAACTTTACAATCCCCCCCCCCCTTGCACAATCAATTGGACTTCTAGCTAACATGATTCTCCAATTTTAATTTAATATTTAGCACTAATTCTTTAGTTCATCATTTATATTGAGTGCTTTATAGAAGATTTCAGTTATTTTTACGAAAACATGTTTTATATACGAATCAGTTGTTTGAAAGCGTCGCATTAAAATCGCTGCAAATTCCAAATATCGATAACATTATCGCTTTTAATCGTTATCTATTGACTGTTCTCAATACTAATTTATTCCTGACATGACTGATTATTTGTGCTGTACTGAGTGACTGATTTATTTGTTTTATTAACGTCAAACTTAGATGCAGCGAGTGAGTGACAATTAGGATTTACGGCCAAGCCAAATATGGTTAAGTTGTGCCAAACATTTGTTAAGTCTAATTGAAAAAAATTGGTTAACCAGAAAGAACGTCAAAAACAGAGAAAGATTGCTAGAGTACGGCGGGTCTTTAGTGACACCCAAAGCTGTGTTGCCATTATAATTCAGAACAAAGGAACGTATAAAATTAAAGCTCCCCCCCAATAACATTCATTTATTCAAAATAAATAAATAAATAATTTTAAAAAAATTCTATGTAAAGTTTTGTAAAGAACAGATTTAGCCCTCCAAGATGCGTTTTTTAGTTATTATTATTAAATTACTCAGTTAAATATAAGAATTAATGTAAACGATGAAATATCGAGAAATTGACATTAGTAAACTTTTCCTATATTAAAATTAAAGCAAACCATAAATTAGTAAATTGAATATATTTAAGCTAAATGTAATTAAAACTATAGCAAACGATAAATTATTTAATTAAATATGTTTAAGCTAAATGGAATTAAAATTGAAGCAAACGACAAAAAATTGAAAAGTGATGTGGTACGCCAAAAGTGATCTATCTAACACAATAGCCCCTAAAGTGGCTAAAAACACCAGAACTGTAGATGTTCGAAGGAAAGGGAAAAATTCAATAACTCTATTAAACTGCAGATTTCTTCATGGTTATTCATTTTGCGGTTGTAAGATTTTCGATATTTTAAAATAACTTATATAAATCAAATCATTCATATGAAATGACTGAAATAAGTTTCAAAAATCAACTAGTAAGACATTAATTTTTTAAAAAAAATATTCAAGCAGTCCCAATCTTGCCTGCGCAAATGTAAAGAATGACATTATCATACCTGGTTAACCTTACATTTACCTAATTCCAGTTGGTTAAAGAGTAATTTCACAAAAGAATGAAGTTTATTATTATTATTTCTCCCTAATAATAAGGAATGCAGAGAATTTGCATTATTAAAGTCGCACATTCTAGAAACAACACACAAGTTTTCGGACCTGGTTAATGGACTTCCTAGTTTTGAATCACGGGTTCAATAATTGATTGACTGGTTGTTTATTGTCATCCCTTTCGGAAGCAACACGAGGGTTATTGGTGGAGGTTCTTCAATTTTATAGCAAGGTCACATTTTGATTGTCTTATTAGCGTCGCACTGAGAAGCAACATGAATGCTATTGGCAACGAGCCTCATAATTTAGAGCATCGGTCAGTAGCGTACCCAAAAATTAATTTTGGGGGGTACATACTATGATTTCCATGAAAGAAGCAATTTTTTTGCTTTATAATTACCTCTTGGTAAGAAGTAAATAATACGCTGCATCAGTTTTATTTCTCCTATTTAAAACTGTTCCACTAGTGATATAAATTTATCAAGTAAAAGTAATTGAAAAAGTAAAGAACATTTAAGAAAAATAATTTAGGTACCATATGAATAAAATTTGCATTTTTTTTTGGGGGGGGAGGGTTGAATTTTTAAGGATGTACTCCCCTCTCTTCATGTACAAACTCTAAACCAGAAGTACTCTTTCAGAGACAGCAACGACTTCTTTATTCTTTTCTCAGAAATCGGTTTAGTTGAAATCATTTTTTCTCTTTGTGATGGAAAAAAAATTTAAAAATGAGGAGAAAACTTTTTTAAGTTTAATATTTAGAACATCTATAATTGTCCAATAAAACAGCTATCCTGAAATATTTAAATTGCGAAAACAAATCTTAGGGGATGATCCCCCCCGGGGTACACCATTGATCTCGGTCAAGTGACGAAGACGACAGCTGAGCTAGTACTTTCCTCTCAAAACTTCCACACCACGGTAACGGAAGGACTTGGGACCCCGACCAGGTTTAACGTGTATCAGCCTCGCTACACGATAGGTCTTTTGTAGCATCAGGTCTCGAAACCACGACCATTACCACTGGCTACCGCAGCCACTATATCACGATCAAATGACAAGGAAGACATCTGAGCTGTCACCCCTTCAGCTAACTTCCACAGCACGCCAACATCAACCAAGTTATATGATGGGTATTTAGTAACACCAGCACTCGGATCCATGACTCCAATGAAGAAATCATTCGGCTACGGTGACCGCACGTCAACGGACAAGGAAAGTATATGAACTAGTTACCTTTCTTTCCAAAATTCCACACCACTCTAAAAGAGGAATTTCAGTCCCTGCTCCTAACAAAGGGTCTTTGTGGAATATAACTCGACTGAAACGGCGGAGGTCGCGAACTTACAATCATACGTCGCCTACCAAAACTGTATGTGGCTGCGATAGCCTAGTGGTTATTGTAGCGGTCATTGAGTCGTTGCTTTCGTTGAGTCTTGGGATCGAACCCTGATGTCACTCAAGACCCGACATGTTGCTGGAATGAAACATGTTGAACCTTGTCGAGGTCCCAAGTCATCCCGTTGGTGTGATGTGGAAGTTTGGAGAGGGAGGTGCCAATTCAGGAGTCGTCCTCGTCGCTTGAGCAAGGTTCAAAATCACGAGGTCCGTCACCTGTAACCCTTGTGTTGCTTCCAGAGCGAACTTAATAAACAATCACATCACACCAACGCCTTCTGAAGAATGCAGGGATTTTGACTAGATATGTTAAGTTAACGTCACCTAAGGCCACTGAATTAGCTACAGGGGAGGAACTTCATTTTGAAGCACGATCAATAAAGAGAACGATGCATGAATAAATACTTCACTTTTACAAGTTCCACAAGAAAATTGTGAGACCCAATAGAATTTAATATATAGGCCCTCATTGTTTCTTGCGAAGAAAATGTGTCACGAACTTCAAATTAAAAGAAAACATTTCTTCAATTTACATATAATCCTCTAAATTTCAGAACCACAGGACTTGTTAAATTTAAAATGAAAAATACCATTATTTTATGCGACAATCTGAAAAGGAAACGTGAAAAAAAAAAGTAAAGGAATATTTTTTTCAGAATACAATACCGGAAGCTGAGTACGATAGCAAAGAACTTCATATTCAATAAGGTTATCCTACTTATCTGAATTGATTGACAACTGTAACAGAAGCTAATTTATAAGTCTGGGCAATGCCATAACTCGTAGTATAAATCAAATATGAACAAATTATTTGTTTGAACAGGATATGGCTGACTGACACTCGGAATTTCAAAGACTTCCTGATGATTTACATTTATATATATTTGATTAACGTTTTCAGTTGAATGACATCTTGCATAGTTTTAATGCTACGAAAAAAAGGGGGGATTACAAAATGCCCTTAAACACTATAGAAAAATATTTCCCCCCCTCAGAAACGTAAGGATAGGGCAATTTTTATCAGCCACTCAAGTTCAGTTGAATCATTTTTCATTTTTTTATCGATCGCTTCAGTTTTAATTACATGTAGCTGATATAATATTCAATTTTAATAATTTATCATTTGCTTTTATTTTAATTATATTTAGCTTAAATATATTCAATTTAATAATTTATCGTTTGCTTTAATTTTAACATCGGAAAAGTTTGCTATTGTCCTTTTCGCGATATTTCATTGTTTACTTTAATTCTCATATTTAATTGAGTAATTTAATAATAATTATTTTTTTAAAAAAAAAGAAGAAGAAGAAGCACCTTGGGTGACTAAATCTGTTCTTTGCAAAACTTTGCATAGAACTGTTTTATTAAAGTTAACTTCAATTTCTTATAAAAGATTTTTTAACACCCACCAAAAATACGACGTGTTTTGTGGGTTGATTTGAATAAAAGTAGCCAGTATAAAAATAAAAATAGTCAGTACATAAAAAATAATAAATAGCGAGTAATAAAAGTAGTCAGTTTTATAGTAAATGCCAGCCAATTTCAACCCGCCGTATGTCTTTAATCCGTACCGTGGGTTAACACTGTTTTTATATTAAAAAATTACAGTGGGAAAAATGATAATTACTACATCTTTTTTCGAATCTTTTGCAAGAGCAAAAAGATTTGAATTCCATTTCCATACTGAAAAATCTGTTTGACCTATTATACGGCGGGTCTTTAACGGCATGAGGGCACGAAACCATGGTTCGACTAAACCAAGGTTGGCTGTGAATCAGCGGAACAATAACCCAAATCTATAAACACGGCCCATTAAAATCATGCAAGGCGTGGCTATTAAATAACAAGACTGACGCTGTAAAACATTTTGTTTTGATATCATGCATATTTGCTTATCATCACGTTCCATATACTCCTCCTCCTCCTTTATCCCTTCAACGCTCCGAACGAATCTTCCATTGTTCGAAACAGCGCTAGAAGTTTCCTTCTGCCAGCTTCTTCGGGACGCGTGTGGTTTTCTCATTAACAGCTTCAACGACTCATATCTTGTTCCTTTCAATACAGATTTCACCTAAGGAAATCAAATTGAATTCGCATAGCGCAAAATCCGGCGAATTAGACGGAATGTCTAATATTGAAATACTATATTTTGCAAGAAACCTGTCAACAGACAATGTGGAAAGAGTTGCGCAATATCTTGGAGGTGAAAAATTTGCCTAACGAATTCTTTGTCAATTCTATTAGTCTTAGCAATTGCACGAATTCTTAACCGGGATCGAACAAGATTACCGATATTTTCAATGTTGTCATCTATTTTTGAGATAGGAAGGCAGCCCAGCTGTGAATCAATTTCAACGTCTTCTCGGCCATCATGAAAATGCTTAAACCACTCAAAAACATATGCACGCGATAAGTGTTCATTGTCATACACTTCTTTCAATAAATTACAAGTTTCAGTAGAGCTTTTACCAAGTTTGTTTACAGAAACGAGAATCACTGCATTCGAAAAAGAAGGCTTCACGCTAAACAGCTGTCGGTCGCTGGCGTTAGACGCATACCTACATCTTCTGTAGCCGCATCAGTCTTGTTATTTAATAGCCACACTTCGTATGCTCGGGGATTTATATCCATTTGGGAGCACTTACTAAACATGAAAGTACTTTTCAAAATTGTAGTATGAAAAATCTCAATACAAATCGGTATTAGATGACCATTTGCAAACAGCATTACTGATAGGAAGTACTAATTCCGAACGCTAGTTTGTTGAATTATTTCAAAAAAAAAAAAAAAAAAATTACATTCAGGATATTTTTGAGTACTAAATTAAACTATCCGTACAATACGTTTATTAATAAAAAAAAAAAATTTTATTGTAAGTATCAACATGTGTATATAAATATTACCTCCTAATAAAATTTGAACCCATTTTTTAGTTGCTCTATGAATCAAATTCCCCGTGTAAATATCTTTGAGTTAACTACCTGGACAGAAGTAAACCTAAAAATTTTACGATGTAGTTCTTTTCGAAACGAAGTTAAGCCGATGCTTGTTCGATGATGCCGTGAGAGCCAGTAGCGTATCCAGAAAATAATTTTTTTTGGAAGTGTATATCATCATTGTCGAGATTGAATCAATTTTTTTAGTTTAGAATAAACACCTGATAAAAAGTAAATAATACGCTGTATCAATTTTATTTCCCCTATTTAAAAGTTTTCAAGTAATGGTATAATTTTATCAACTTATAAATATTTTAAAAGTACAGATCATTTCAAAAAAATAATTAAGATACCATAAAAATAAAATTTGCATTTTTTTTTGGGGGGGGAGAGAAGGTACGTTTTTTTAGAGATGCACCCCTTCCCTCTGTCTTCATTTACAAACACTAAAACAGAAGTACTATTTCGGAGACAGCAGATTTTTCTATTTTTTTTCTTCTCTGGAATCGGTTTAATTGGAATACTTTTTTCTCTTCGTGAAGAAAAAAAAATTCTAACATAAGGAGAAAGAAAAGTTCTTATGCTTAAAATTTAGAAAATAATATAATTTAAAATATATGAAATGAAGAAGTCCTGTGCAAAATTTTGCAAAGAACGTAATTAGCCCCCAAAGGTGCGCTTTTTTTAATAATTATTTTTAAATTACTCAATTAAATATAAGAATCAAAGTAAACGATGAAATATCTAGTAATGGGCAATAGTAAACTTTTCCAATATTAAAATTAAATGAAACGATAAATTATTGAATTGATTATATCAGCTACATGTAATTAAAATTAAAGCAAACCAAAAATAATTTAATTGAATATACTTAAGCTAAATGTAATTAAAATTGAAGCAAACGATAAAAAATTGAATAGTCATCTGGTACGCTAAAATTGATCCAACTAAGACAATAGACCCTTGGGTGGCTAACATGAGGAGAGTTAAAATTTAGAAAACAATATAATGAAATAACTATCGAGAAATATTTCAGTTTCGAAGAAAAACCTTAGGGATGCATATGTCCTCTTACACCACCCTTCCCTCGTGTAAGCCACTGGTGAGAGCTGTTGTTAACTTGCAATTCTCAAATTCGTTATCAAGTAACGAAGACAAATACTTGAGAAATCTAATAATTCAGCCTCATTAAAAAAATATGTATGTATGCAAATAATTTATCCACTCTTTTATTTTTTAATTTAAAAATGCATTCCTTTGGGTTAAAAAAAAATAAAGCATTACTTAAGGAACATAAATACAGTACGAAAATCGAAATATATCATAAAGCAGATATTTAGTATTAAAAATGCTAGTATCCGTAATATCATTTAAAGAATATTCTTTATCAGCGCAATAAAATTAATATTAAAAGTTTTATAATGACAATAGATTAAATATTGCATTGGAAAAGGAGAAATATTTCAAGTCATCACATTTTCTTGTTACAAATATAATCCGGGAAAAATCTTTAACATTTTTAAGAGTTCATTTATATGAATACTGAGCGAAGAAATTTTTCATTATTCATGCAATATTTGAACAGATTTTAATCCGTTTCCGCTAGAGAGTGTACTAAGAATTCCGTAACCCCTTACAGTTCCTTTACATTTAAAATTGAAAAATTTCATTTTTAGCAGTTACATCCACTATACAACTTTATTCAAAGAAAAGCTTTATAGGCGTCGTTATTATTCACCGATGCTAAACAATAAAAAGTACTATTCAGAATAAAGATTAAAAATATAAATATGTAATACAAGAACAATATTACCTTCAATATGAATTTAAAATAAGAACACAGCAAGTCTGAAGATATAAATTAATATAACGTTTTGTGTGCATATGAATTCAAATACGAAAATAATAAATTTCAAAGTATTCCACAAATTTATTTTTCCACAGATTTATTTAAAACTCCACAAATTTATTTTTTAGAAAAAAAATATCGTATATTTTTGGACCAAAAAGCAAAATATAAAAAGCCAATTCTAATTCTGGTCGTGTCTATCTCCCCCCCCATCTAAAAGTATGCGTCGCAATCGTCTGACAGATCCCTTTTACACCCCCCGACACTCGCGTAATGTTCGCTATGTACCTGTGTTGGAAGTGAATGGCCTTCACTACAAACAACTAAGCCTAACTCGTATTCGATGACACCTGTTGCGCCGAGGGGCGGCGTTCTATAAAATTCGACATCACTCACCTTGGTATCGGGGATCGTTTAGAAGGCCCCTGAAGTTGGAGACGAGTTCGAAATTGGTGCATCGGCCGCCCCGGTTCCTGAGAAATTTAATCACTTCGTGCTCGTTGAGTACGGCTTCCATCGGTAGCCCCTGCCGAATACTACTGCGATGTTTGGAGAGGGCGCTGCAGTAGTTTCGTGACACCTGAGCGGGCATCCGGTGGGAAGTTTTGTTAGGGGGTCGAGTACAAATGAAATATTCTTATTCATAGGTTTTCAGATATGAAAAGTTGAATTGCCATTAATTATTACACTAAGCTCCTTTTTCAACAAATGGAAAGCCTATTGAATTAATACGATTACAAATTGTTGAAATAAAAGAAAACTTGTTTTTGGAAGTTGTGTTTGCAAGTACGAGCTTAATAACTTTCCAAAATAATGTAATTAACTGATTGTTTATTAACCTCGCACTAGAAGCAACATGAGGACTTTTGGCGACAGACTGAACGCCGGCCAAGTGACGAATAAAAAAAGGAAACCGAAAATAAAATCTGGAAAAAAGAATTTTTTACTGAAATAAAATAAACAAAAAAAGACATTTACACAGGAGCAAAGGGGGAAATTTCATGAGTTTAAAGTAAGAGATTCCATATACTCGAAAATACTTTATTAAAATACGGATTGATGGAAATTTTGGATACCATTGTGCCATCAAACGCGACCTTCGGAGAAAATTTTAAATTTTCTGATACGATGCCTCTTGTTTTAATTATTATATTTTTTATACATTTTTATTATGAATATTTATTTAAAATATAAATATATATTCTAAATACTATATACGATAACTTTTCTACCTTCTGTTTTTCAGTGAATTCTGATTCAACCAAAAAAAAAAAATTCTAAAGAGCAAAATCGTGTTCGGTTGATGCAAGATCTGAAAAAAAAGTAAAATAAATAAAATATGTCAATTATTACAAAATATATTTTAAGAAGAAACAGAAATTGTTCTATATATAATGTATTGTTAAGAATAGATTTCGTCACCAAAGCTGCTAACTTTTTTCAAAAAATAATTATTAAATTAAACACTAGAAGAATCAAAAATTAATTAGAAATTCATCGTGATATATTTTTGGTAATTAAATTGATTATTGGTGAAAGTAGGCCTACAAAATATACGCAAAATTTTTTATAAAACATTTTATGAAATTTTTTTCTGCATTAAGTTCGTTGCTGGTGAAAGCAGGCATCAAACATAAACACGAAAACTTCCGATAAAATTTCATAAAATGTTCGAGTGATTATTTTGTCGTTGACTAAAGCAATAACCCCTTTGATGGCTAATAAAAACAAAAATAATAGATATAAAAATTGTTCATTGTTAAGTTTTGCAAAGAACAGATTTACCCAACCAAGGTGCTAATTTTTTAAAAATAATTATTAAATTACCAATTTAAATATTAGAATTAAATTAAACGATGAAATATTGAAATGTTCAATAATATAAGCTACATGTAATTAAAATTAAAGCAAAAGATAAATTATTAAATTGAATATTATATAATCTAAGAATTAAAATTAAAGCAAATAATAAATTGTTAAACTGAATATATTTTATGCTAAATGCAATTAAAACTAAAGAAAATGGGAAATTATTAGAGTGAATATATATTAAGCTATATGTACTTAAAATGAAAGGAAACGGTAAATTGTTAAATTAAATATAAAATAATGCATAAAAATTTAACAATAGACCTATGGATAGATAGTTTAGTTTTTATTAACGTTGCACTAGAAGCAACACCAGGGCTATTAGCGACGGACCTCGTAATTTTGAACCACGGTCAAGTGACGAGGACGACACCTGAGCTGGCACCCCCCTCTCCTAACATCCACACCACGCCAACGGGAGGACTTTGGGCCCCGAATAGATTTAACGTGCATCAGCCCCGGCTACACGGCGGGTCTTTGGCGGCCAAGGATCGAACCCGCGACTGAACGAAAACCGCCGGACGCTAGTCCACGACCTTGACCACCAGGCTACCGCGGCCCGACCTATGGATAGAATCGTAAAATTAAGACATTTAAATAATATTCTAGTTGATAGTTAAAATTACCAAGAGTTTATTCTTAACACTAGAGCCAAAACCATTAAGTATAATGTAAAAGAATATAAAAAAAAAATTAACATAAGTCCATAGATATAACAGTAAAATCACGTAACAGAACATGGTTATAAAAAAATCTAATTTGAATATTAAAAAATTCAAAAGTGGTCCTTACAACAATTTATACCACAACTAAAACAACAGCTTCTTGGGTAACAAAAATTTTAAAAATCTTGACAACTAAAACGAATTATTTAAAAATATGAGTTGGTATCTCCGATCAACACGAGGGCTAATGGCAAGGGATATCACAGTTTTGAAAGTCCGCCAAATGACGATGACAGCTCCTGAGCCGTGGTTTCTCCCTCAACTAATTTTTAAGCCTCATCTGTAAGAATTTTGAAGCTTTTCTATTTAAAAGTGCAGTATCTCCGTTTAGAAAGGTCTTCAGTGAAACCAGAACTCAAACACGGTTCGATTTGGATATCTCCGACCACAACCACTCGACTTTAGCGGCTCTCTAATGAAGTCAGAATTTGAAACCTCGATATTTCGGTTACTAAACTTGTACCATTAGCAAATTCAATAATTAAAGGAATTTAAGGCTCCCGTCTACCCGCCATTTTGATTTCGTGGACGTAATGTTAATCCTATGGAATTTCGACTTTAATTCTCCCATATTTACAATTTGATCCATTTGAATACAATAAAGTGCATCTGAAAAAGCAAAAAATTACGAATGCTTCTGTGGAGTTACTTTTTCCCTCCGATTCTTAAAAATATTTTTTAAAGACTTGAAAAACTCACAAACGAATCATTAAGATAAGTGTAAAAATATTTTTATAAATCGGAAGAAAAAAGCAACTCCACAGAAGCATTTATAATTTTTTTGCTCTTTCAGATGCACTTTATTGCATTCAAATAGATCAAATAGTAAAAAAGTGAGAATTAAAGTCGAAATTCCATAGGATTAACATTAAGCTGACGAAAACAAAATGGCGAGTAAATGGAACTTTAAGCTTAAGATTGAAAATTAACCGGCATTTTACATTGCACAATTCATTTTATTTCTTCTCTGATTGGAAAGAATACTCACAGATGTTTCCAAAAAGCTCCCATCTTGTACATTTAACAAATTCAATCACTAAATACATTTAAGCTTGAGATTGCAAAGTAACATGCATTTTACATTACAATTTCTTTTATTTTAACTGTCATTGGAAGGTTATTTCGTTGGTTTTCTTAACGTCGCACTAGATGAAACACGAAAGCTGTTGGCAACGGACTTCGTAATTTTGAACCTCGGTCAAGTGCTGAGGTCGACACCAGAACTGGTACTCCCCTCTCCTAAGTCATTGGAAGGAATACTCACAGATGTTTTCTTAAAGGTCCCGTCTACCGATCGTTTTGATTTCGTGAACGTAATGCTTATGAATTTCTATTAACATCCACAAATCGATAGTATTTTATGTATTTGAATGCAAAAAAAAGTGCATCGGATGAGCAAAAAACAATGAAAGTTTCTGCGCAATTATATTTTTCTTATGATTTAAAAAAAAACCTTAGCTCTATTTTAATAATTCGTTTGTAGGTTTCCCGTTCCCTTAAAAAAATATTCGAAAATATTTTTTTTTTTAAGAAAACTCATAACGTAAATAAAATTCTGCAAAAACTTAAATTATTTTTGGTCATTCGGTGCTTCTTTTTGTATTCTAATAAATAAAATAGTGCAGATTTGAGAGCGGTAGTAAATATTCCATAGAATCAACGTTACGTTCCCGAAATCAAAATAGCCGACAGACCGGAGCCATAAGATTAATAATTCTTATGATACGTCTCTATTATGATGTTATGTAACTGATATATTTATAGCCGCGAAACTCTTTATTTTTAAGGTGCGAAAAAAAAATGAAAAAATCCTATGCAAAGTGTTGCAAAGAACAGATTTAGCCACCCAAAGCTCGCTTTTTTTTATAATTATTACTCAATTATTCAATAAAATATAATAATTAAAGTAAACGATGAAATATAGAGAAATGGACAACAGAAAACTTTTCCGATACTAAAATTAAAACAAACGATAAATTAAATTGAATATTATGTCAGCTACATGTAATTAAAACTGAAGAAAACGATATAAAATTGAAAATTAATTTGATACGCCAAATGTGAACCAACTAAAACAATAGCTTCTTGGATGGCTAAAAATTCTTATCAACTAATTTCATTCCTAGTACATTGTGATCAGCACTTTTTTTATGGTAAAATATGATTTCCAGTATTCTTCATGATGTTTTTTAACACTTATTACAAACAAATTTCATTTATGACATATGATAAATATTTCACATTGTCAATTTTATTACGCAGTGAAACAATTGATATGTCTGACAAACGCATTCCGCTTTATGAAGCACAATATGATCAGTTACTCTTTTTAAAAGAGAATTTCATTTATAGGATATTACAGTGCAAAAAAAATACGAATTTTCATCGTAATTTAATTTTCATAAATAGCAAATTGTGAAGAACGCTTATTTATTCATCTTCGAATCTTATTGTGCAACTTGAGGAGTGCGAGTGACCCTGTGACTGAGGTTGGAGGGCTCATTTTCCTTAATGAGATTTCGCAAATCGCTATTGCGTTTTGCGGAGCTTAGAAATTGTCGCGCTCTTACCACTTACAGCGATGAGAATGTGAATTGCGCACTAGACTGACGTCATTATATCTACTGCGCAATTAGTTTCTCAACAGAGTTGGCTATTTATTTTAATTAATTATTTTGTTTCAAAATAGAACATGAGAATTATTTATATTTCATTTACTTCATGCATTTTCAGACATTTATACGAATACAAAACAACTCAAATGATCCTTGAAGAATCAGTTAGATTTGATTAATTTTCTTTGCTCTTAGAAGAAACACGAAAGTTACTGAATCAATTTAAGCTATGGTGGAAAATGATGAAAACACTGACTGAGCTGACGTCTCCTCTTCAAGCTTCCAAACCAATGTGGAGTATTGGAGCCATGACATATTTAACGTGCACCTGCTGTTCTCTAGTGGCATCAAGATTTGAACCTTCTGCGTAGGACGTTTTCTCCGAAACATCAGAGGATGTTTTTCTACCCCTTGGAAGGGGAGGGAGTTGCTGACTTTGGGAAATGGCGGCGTTTCAAACCCTGTACCAGTGGTTCCACAGAAAAGTTGACTGGTCGTTTTTTGCTGCATCTGTACCAATCAGGCTAAAAAGACGTCTCACTAGAGGTTGTTAATAAGGCGTTTTAACTTCTGGTGTTGTTGTTGAAGAGAGTCGCTGTATATTCCCCATCCAATATCATCGGGATGGTACGAAGAGAAACATTAGTATTTCTGGAGAAGATTGCTTTTTCAGCCATTGCTACAACTGATATACATCCCCTCCCTGTTGAATTTTTTGATTGGAACCGCTTCCATTTGAGTCATCGGCTGTCTCAGGTTGAGTGGCGGGTCTCATCGACACGTGCGCCAGAGCCGGAATATCACTGGTAGTGATTTATGTACGGTTGTTTAAGGAAGACATACAAAAGCAAATGTTTTGCGTCGGGGGCATATGTAATCAGTTGTTGTAGACTGTGCTGTCATCTAGTGATCAAGTCCTTGGTCACCACTTTGGCATCGAGTATGATCAGAGAGAGTAGTGAAAGGCCAGCTGCGTTTTGAACCTGAGGAGGAGGAAAGAGTTGTTGACCTTGGTGGACAGGTGGTTGTTTTAAGCCCTCGACCAGTAGGTCCGAAGAGAAATTGATCGGTTGCTTTTTCTGCACCTCTACCAATCAGGCTGAAAAAGACGCCTCTCTTAGGCAAGTTGATAAGGCGTTTTAACTCCTGCTGAAGGGAATGGTTGCAAGCCCATGACTCGAAATCAAAGATCGTCGGCCGTGAGCTCTCAACCATGACCATTCGGTTACCATGGCTACACAAGCTTAGTTTAGTTTAGTTTTTATTAACATCGTACTAGAAGCAACACGAGGGCTATTGGCGACGGACCCCGTAATTTTGAACCACGTCACGGCTACACAAGCAAAGTCGTTTTTTATTCATAATTATGACTAAATTGAAGCTTAAATAATTCGACATGGAGAATTAGAAAATCCACCAGTTCAACCTAAGCATTTACAAAATTTACATAATTCGATTATAGAATGTTGGTGAAAAGTTCCAAACAGTATGTGAAAGTCCGAGACCCCGTAAATGGTTAGACTTTTAGGACTAATCCCTAAAGAAAAATTCACGAACAAACTTATTTTTAGTTATGTAATAATAAGTGGGGAGGGTGTCAGGTCAGAAGTCATCATCAATATTTGACATAGACTTAAGATTTCGAGATCAGTTGCCAATATCCTTCGTGTAACCTCTAAAATGCAGCGTTAATGAACAATCAATTACTATGTAACTTTAATTCAAATATCCATAACTATGTAACTTTGTTCTAATTAAATAGACCTAAAAGAGTCCAGTGGAATAGTAATTTTGAGTTGATTTTATTTGTTTTATTAGCATCGCATTTAGATGCAAAACGAGAACAACAGGATTTGAACTGCGTAATTTTAAGCCTAAGTCATGTGATGACACCTAAGCTACCCTCTCTCTCCAAATTTTATCGCCATCCCAGTTCGAGGATATCGAACAGGAACATTTTTAACGTGCATAACCCCGCTACATAGAACACTTTAGTTTCAATCAACGTTTCAGTACAATAATATTAACATCGTATTGCGAGTCACTAACAAAAACCTAACATTTTTCTTGACCAATCATTAGCCTTTCTTTTAATATTTAAATGAATTAAAGAAACAAAGCACCCTTCGCTAGCGTTTTGGTGGTGTTGGATGTTTAACACACTTTTTGACTGCCCATATACAGAGGATTTTCTTCTTACAAAATCTAGCCTTCACGATGAACAATGGATCGTAAAGAAATAAATAATAGAAGCTTTATACACAGACTCAAAGAATCGTTCAAAATTATATAGAAGGTACATAATGGGAGTTTATGTTAATATAATTGATAAAGGTCGATTAAATGAAGTTTGATCTCGTATTTTGATTAATAAATCCTTTCCAAACTGGAAGTCTTCCCGGGTACCTGAAGGAAACGATCCAAGGCTTAGATAGTGAATGAAGATCTCTTTTGTACAATAAAAATGGTAATACAGTCAAGAGTATATTGAGTATGTATTAAATGTCGAGTCCTTTT
>BMAW01003335.1:0-10802 GCA_019974015.1 Nephila pilipes
CTAGAGTTTCAATGAATCGTATTAAAGAGGTTCTATACTGTTTTTGTTAAGCAACTCACTGCTATTGGTAGGGAAAATAGAGCCAGAGAGTAGTGAAAGTTCTAAGGTAAATGACATGATTCCTCATCATTAATTATTCGTAATAAGAAATTTTAATAATTAAGCCACGCTATTTTTAGAAAACTTTTGTTAAATGCTGTGATGATGGCTAACTTGCCAAAATATTTGTCGTGGGTCGTGAATTTGATTTGTTTGGTTTGAAGCTTTAATAAGAATATATATTTTAAGAAAATTAAACAAACTTTTGTCAAGCATGAGAGTTTTGTTATGCAATTACAAATTTTTTCGGTTATTTTACAAAAAAATGAAAGTTCTGGAATGTTTGAGGTTTATTATTTTTTATTTTTCTTTCGTTTTATTAGCAAATTTCTATGTCGTTTACATTCCATTCAATTATAATTTGGATTATTAGTTTTGAAAACTGCTAATTATGCCCAAATATACTTTTTCAGTTGCTCTTAACAAGTAAAAAAGTTGTTTACAAAAATATGTGAAATAAAATAATTATAATGTTATTTGTATAATTGTACTGGTAAAATTCTTCATTAATTTATTAAATTCCTAACTTCTGTTAACGTATATTAAACTCCCATTTATTTTTTTTTAAAAAAAATGTGGATCAATATATTATTGAATCTCCGTATTTGCAAGTTCAGATTCTTAGAATCTGAAAAAAAATGTGCGCTCAAAAATATTTAGTTATACTTTTTATTAAAATTACTTTCATGAACAAAACTTTTTGAGGAATAATTTTTTTAACACACAGCATATTTTTTTAAAATCATCTGATTTCAAGGTTCACTTTCCAAATTTAATTTCTGAAAAGTTTTCTTCGTATAAATTTTAATGGTCACTTACTTAATTATCTAGTTAAAGAGAAAAACAATTCTTTATTTCGCGTTAAACAAAGTAAGATAAACATCCTGAAGTCTAGTTGAAAGCTTTGTGTACTGAAACAATAAGGACTTTTTATATATCTAAAAAGAATTCAGGGAGTTTTCTAAGTATCAAAAGGAAATGAACAAAACTTTTTTATTTTTCATTTCCTTAGAAACTTTTATCTTCGCTATTTCTTGGACACCCTTATTGTTTCTAAACTATTCTTCTGGATAAGAAGACTAAAAAGGAATTTACTACTCTCGTGCACTGAGTCTAATCTATAAAAGTATAGTTTTTTTTAAAAAAAAAAAAAAAAAGTGTACACTATATCAAAATGTTGAGCTTTTTGTACATTTTAATGGCATTTGTGCTTTCATACAAAAATATATTACTGTTTCTTTCAGCAATGCATAAATTACATTTTCCCTCGTGTCGGAAATATCATAATATTTTTCGGGTTTTTTTTTTTTATTTTACATCAAAATGGAGGTATAATTTGAAAATATTCCTCAAATGTAGTAGAAAAAAATTTTCTTCGAATTTGCTCGTCTTTTGCATTAAACTTATGACTTTTGAAATCTTTTTTAACACTTCCTGAAATGTTGTTTTGAGAAAATAGTTTCAATGAAAATGTATGGGCATAAAACAAAGCATATGATTACATGATGCCAGGTTCAAAAGAGTAACATTGTAATACATTATAAATATATTAATTACATTTAGTTTGCTTAGGTATGTTTACATTGCTAAGATAAGTTTAATTTAATATCTTATCGTTTGATATTATTTTAATATCCAAACAGAATATTATTGCTATTGCTTACTTTAATAATTTATCGTTTGCTCTTTTTTTAATATTTGATTTAGTAATTGATTTTCATGGGGAATCATTTTTTTTTTCTTTCCTCCCTCCTTTCTTTCTGGTGACCGGGGATGACAGAATAGTCTCACTGTAGCTCATGCATGTCGTAAAAGGCGACTAAAATGGGTACCCAGCGTCTGGGGGTATAGCTGGGCACCCTGCCCCTGGGGATTATATCAGGGGACCTCAGGGACTTGCCTTCTTCAGGTAAGTATGGGCTTCACGAACCCGAGGTACCCTAGTGATCTTTCTTTCCCATGGGGTTTACTGTCTTTGGTAAACACGGGTGACACACTCCCGGGATACCCTAGCGATCTTTCTCTATTTTCGACCCTTCTTCTTGTCAACCACTTTAACCTTTTTTCACCTTCACGTCTAGACCACAGTTTAATCTTGTTTGGCGCAGCATAGCCATATCTGGCTCTTGCGCCAATAAACTTTACATTCACTCACTCACTCACCCTCCTTTCTTTCTTTTTTTTTTTTTTTTTTTTTTTTTGTAATATTGGCAACTTTTTTGTACTTCAGAGTGCGTTGCATATGAATAAAAATATCAATAGCCTGGGACTCGGAAGTACGTTTACTTTACGCCAATTAATAGTCGTTTTAAAAAGATCTACATTTTCGAGAACTTAACAGAAAGAAACCCATCAACACATGATAAAATGAATTCAGCAAAGCCAATTTCAATTTTTTAAATATATATGCATATTTTACTTTGTACTTTATTTCTCATATGAGAAATGTCGTTTGTATCTGACCACAATACACAAAATTGGAATGCGTTTCATGCTACGAAAAAAAGATAACATTAAAAAGCGGTTCTTTATACAGCATCAAAATTATTAGCTAAGCTCAATAATAGGCACACACATATTGTTGATAAAATTAGTATAGTTTACCAGTGATTTAAATGTGTTTAATCAACTTGATTATGGGATGAATTATTAAATCAGCTAGATTAACATGATCAATTAATGAAACACAGTTTTATCATTATTGTTATCATTTTTCCCCCTGTGCCTTGATTTTTCATCTGAAATAAGCCTAATTTCAAATTCCGAAAAAGTCTGCATGATATTCTCTAATATATTAAGGCCTGAAAAATTGGTCTCGTAATGATGGGTTTTAAAAGATTTGTGAAGAAAACCTTTTCTAATCAATACCGAATTTCTTTGTAAATAGTGATCGGATTCATATGGAATTTGAAACTTAAATTGTTTCGAAAACATTCTCTAAGTAATTTGAAGAGAAAAAAAAATTGGATTCCATAAAAGAATATTTCTTTTTAGAAATTAACTATTTTAATTAATTAATCAACAATATAATTCCATTACCATTCCTTTTTGATTCCCTTTGAAGAAATAAATGTGATGGCTATTTTGTCCAGCGGTAATGAGAATTATGGAATTTGTTAAAGTATTCCTTTTTTCGACGGCTTCGCATATTCTTACTTAATTTATATCTCAGTTAATGTAAACATTTATTCCATGTAGAGAATACTTCTGTATATATATATATATATATATATATATATATATATATATATATATATATATATATAATTGAATAAGACATATTTTTTCAAATTTCACTAATAAACGCAGCAGTTAATTTAAAGTTAAAATCATAACAATGTAAAATTACAACTGAAAACCGATTATAAAGACCTAAACCAAACCAAAAATAGAACAAAAATCAGAAACATTGAAAAAGATGTATGAATTGAAACACTTAAAAAACCAAATGTTTTAAAGAAAGGAAGAAAAAGTGGAAAATAATATGTTTGAAGTTGTAACAGGCTTTAGAAATGTTAGACTGGATTATTCTAGAATTATTGACTACATTATCTCAAAATATACTATTAAAAATGGTCCTTAAAACCAAAAAATCAATTGAAAAGAAAGTAAAAATAAATTCGAAAACATCAAACATGAATGAAAAAAAAGTGTCTGTATAAGCCCGAACAATCCCTTAAAAACATAGACTATTGTAACTATAGAACAAAAATGTTATCAAAAATAGAAATAATAAATCAAAAAGGACATTATTTTTATGTACATTTCACCAAGCGTATAAAAACTACAAACATGGCGGGCGAAAAACACAAAGGTGAACACAAATTTAGAAATGTAACTTTTAAAAGCAATTTAAATTTAGAATAAAGATTTTTCAAATCATACAAAGACTTGAAAAAGCATAAAAATTTGTCACTTCTTCTAATTTTGATATTAAATGATAGGTCTCTATTTCTGTTTTCATAGTAATCACTTTTCTCATAACATTTATAAACTTTGATATTCGCCTTTATTCTTCACGTTGTTTCATGGTAAACTACTTCACATTTTGCAAATAGAATGAAATTGTATTTATCTACAATTATTATCAACTTACTGTTACAAATTTCACTCAAAATGATATGAAAATATATTTTATTTTCAATTAACGGTGAAAAAAAAATCGGTTTTCTTGATGAAAATCTAAAGTAAATAAAATTCTTCTTTCTTCACATATTCCTTATAATATTATGGTACCACCACGGTTTAATCACAATCTAAATTCTGAACAAACGGAACTTTTTATCTAAATATGTCCTTAGATCCCAGAAATTGAAAAAAATTTCTAAAGCAAACGAAAATCTATAGTACTCAGTTTCTCAAATTGTGGGTTGCGACCATCTCTCATGTTACAGTAAAAATTGTCGAGTCATCTCATCTTTTTATGAGATCACACTTCTAACGTGATGAGAATCACGTTATTATCAATTTTTTGAATAATTTAAATTTGATTTTATAAGGTAACGATGTTACTGTTTTTAAAATATAAAAAAGAAGGTTGTAGCAGTTACGAATATCTCAATGCGTGGTCAGGTCAGACGCATGCTGATAATTGCAAAGATTTTTAAAAAGCTGACAGAATACCAGAATAAGTACAAGTTCATTGCCGAATGAGATTTCTCTCTCTCAGCTGCTATCAAGATGCTTTCACAACTAATGTAAAATCCATGATATAATAGCTGGAATCAAATGTTGTTTCTACAATTGAACTTTCGTATGATACGTCATTCATGTACGAGACATGTACGAGAAAATACTAGTGAAGAATATTTTGCTATAGAGTCTTCAAAAGAACTTAGTCTTAGCAGAAATAGCTACTAAAGTTCTAGTGTCTTTTGTCACTACCCATTAGTAAGAATCTAGAGATTCAACCTCGGGTTCCTTAAAAATAAATTTTGGAACCAGATTGGAATCAAATGTATATAAAAATTATCTTACCTTCCTTCATATGTGAAATTTTTATTTAGCAAGAAATAGTTTCACACTTCTCAATAATAATTTTATTATTAAAGTTTTCTTTATGCAATTATTTTCTGATAATTTATCTTAACCAATTACTGAAGAACTGGAGAATTATGCTGACATTTCAACAATTTTTTTTTAATTTTGCTTATACATTTTTAGTGATTAACCTAGTTACAAGAAAAAATAATTTTGGGAATATTGTTATAGAAAATAGAACCATACAGATTTTTCTAAAGTATCTTAATTAATTAATTTCCATTATAAGTAAAATATTTATATACAAAAGACAAATTTTCTTACATAACAAATTATGAAACATTATTTGTTTTTATAATGGTAAAACGAGCAAATATAAAATATATCCAGCATAAAAACAAATTTTTAAGAAAATGTACTTTAGTAAATAATGTTTGTTTAAAAACCATATAACTTTTTTTCAGAAAGAAATAAGATGTTTTAAAGTGTTTTCTGTATAAATTTCTTGATACGATTGAAGTATCTAAATTCTTTTAAAACTACTTCTCCGAAAGAGGAAAACGATTTGTTGAAGAGTTCGTATACTTTTGTTGGGTTGACTTTGTTCCAAGAAATTTTCGTTCGCATCTGGTCTTTTTCAAGAGTGTCTTTAATTCTCCAACTTACTAAAAGAACGAAAAACAGTAGATAGTTTTAACTTTTGCTGCGTTCTGTTTTGTCGCAATAACATTTTTCAATTTTTGTCATTTGAATATAGTTTCGACGAATAACAATACAAAAAATATTTTGAATTATTTAGAAACTATGCTGAGAGAGAGAGAACTATACAATAATTTTTGTAAGCATAATAATGTAAAAGCATGAAAAAATATGACAGATAATGTTATTTTTAAGTATTTCAGTCCATAAAAGTATGCTTTATCGAAAATAATTTTGTTATATAGTCACGTTTGTAATAGTTAAGAATGTAGACTGAAATTTCTTTTCCTTGAGTTCCAACTCGATTTCTGTTAGTTTTCGTATTATATAATGGAATAAAAGACATTTATTTTTATCTAACTTCAGTATTTTTGAAACTCACAATATACTTAATGGTTTTTATTTAAATATTTTCAAGATTATATTTTAAATTTGAGATTCTTCACATTTGAATATTTTTTTATCAATCAGACTTCTTAGGATTACTTTTGCAAGTAATTAAAATTAATTGATAATTGAATAGTAGGTTGTGTTATTTATAAAGCTGAATAGTCTGAGTCTTATTGGCCCGAAAAATTTCGAGGTCAACCGACTTGCTTCTAAAAACTTTCTCACAACTTGAAGTTAAAAAATTCGGAAATATCTGAATCAATTAAAAGCCTCGATCCCCACCAAGAATTGGCACAACTCTCTATGGAGGTTCATAATTAATTCTACTTTTCTTTACATATAAAGTTTATTTTAATGCGTCAGCTTACAGATTATTCTTATTGTCACTTTAAATATTCCAGCGTCTATGAATCGTTTCATATTGTTCATAATTTATGTACTAAATTAACACTTATGAAATGCATATACGACACTGGAATAATTACGAGGCTCCTATTACTTTAAAATTTCATTTACTCTCTCATCTTAATTTGGATGATTGAAATCAATAATTAAAATATTTTTCGCTAATTAAATTTATAAAATGATCAAGTAAGAGGATAAGGGCCAGTGAAGATCCAGAAAAAGATCGACAGGAATGGGGCAATTTTATTTTAAAAATTTCGTAACATTTAACTATGTTTATTTATTTTTTAATTTATCCATACTTACTTAATCCTTAATCTTAAAAATATACTAAATGTTAACTCATGAATCAAATTCATATTGAGAAATGAAAACTTACAGATTTGCATAGCTCGGTCCTGTGCTTGAACACAAGCAACTTCGAAGTGAACAACAAAATGAATATTTTCAAATTTTGCTTGGATTTCTTGCTCAGGCAAGTTATTTTGTCTTTTCGAGAAATTATAACAGAGATGAGTAGGTGTTCCATCCACCGGATACGCCACTGGTGAGGTCACTAAAATAGGACTTAGTCAAACCTGCAGTTTAGCACCCAGAAGATTGGCAACTTTCAGGACTATATATGTATTATAAAAGTCAAAAAATTTATATCGTTATATTTGATCACTTTTAGAAAGCATTTGGAATTGTTCACTTTCTATTTGTTTCAATTTCAATGACATTCTTTTTTTCATGGGTTTTCTTTAACTCACATTGTAACTGTGTCTGGTTCAAAACTTTAAAAGCTTTTTTCTCACATTTTAAAGCGCTGAATTGAGTTAAAATTTTCTATACACGATTGTTTTGGATGACAATACGATAACTTTATTTTAATTAAAAAAATAAATTGATGAAAGATAATTATTTAAAAAATTAAATTTTACGCCAAGTTCCTCGCCAAGTCGCCAAATCCGTCGTTTATTAGTTAATCGTTTGCTTTAATTTTAATTACATGTTGCTGATATAATATTCAATTTAATAATTTATTCTTCGCTTTAATTGTAATAACATTTAGCTTAAATATATTCAATTTAATAACATAATTTATCGTTTACTTTAACTTTAATTACATGTAGCTTAAATATATTCAGTTTAATAATTTATCGTTTCCTTTAATTTTAATATTGAAAAAGTTTACTATTGTCCATTTCTCGATATTTCAGCACTTACTTTAATTTTTATACTTAATTGGGTATTTGATTAATAATTATAAAAAAAGAACACCTCTTGGTGGCTATATCCGTTCCTTTGCAAAACTTTGCATATAATTTTTTTTTATGATTTATATTTCTATTTCCTGTAAAAAAAAAAAAATATATGGTACGCAAAGTGTGAAGTTTGAAAGAAAACCCATGTTCAAAAAACTCCTTTTTCACCGATGTTATTTCCAAATAATTATTAATTTCGTGGACCTTTAAAGAAATACAACACCTGTCACTTTAATTATAAAAACTGGAAATCGTTATTTGGACAGGATATTCTTAATAAGTTATAAACACCTTGTGAAAATCAATTTAACAAGGATCGAGAAGGAATATTTATATTTATGAAACTCTTCCATCCTCTAAAGGAGAATCTAAATTTTAGTTAAGTATTGTTTTCTTGAATGTGTGAAGTTATTCTCTTGAATTTTTGTTTATAGAGAACTAAAAACTGTATAGAGTAATAAATATCATTATTAATTCTCTAAAGTCATAAAATCTATGGCGACCTCCTTAAACTGTTTACCACCTTCTCTCTATGCCATGAAGTGGCAAGATCCACTTACATTTCCTCATTTTGCTATTAGGTGGTGCTATTAGGTATTAATTTCTACACAAAAAGTGCAAGTATTCTGCGGGCGCACCTGAGGTATTAATATTAAAAACCTGTGCAGCTATTGGAAGAATACAGTAAAAGAAAAAGAATCATTGTCTTCCCTTACTGATCCGTATTCTGTCCTGGTGATCTGTCTGCAACCCTTCTCTTCTGGTCCTGAATGGATTCCCTCATCTTCATCGTCGCTCATTCTGGATAAATAGCGGACTTCTCGCACCAGTAAATTTGCCGCTTTCTAGATACTCAACAGTTGATATTCATCGCTGTGTTCCATGATAACTGTATGATACCAACTTTATAATTTTCCGTTATCTATTGGCTTGTAATTTTGTAAATATCTGAACTAGCTTTATTATTGTTTTATTTTGAACGAGTGGTATTCTCAAGCACAATATTAACTTATTGACAAGTAAATATTTTTTTTTTTAGAATTAAGTAAAAAACAGTCCTTAATCATTTGTAACTCCCTGATCTGAATAATTTAAAGTGTGGTATATGCTTGCTCATCTAATTACCCCTTCTAATCACTAATTAATTTAGGGTATAGTTTTAAAGCTTTTAATTTTGAGAGTGAATAGATACATAAGCTTAGTTTCATTGGAGTAAAAAAAAAAAGCGCGAAGGTCGAATAGGTATCTTTTACGAAACCAGATTCCAAAAGTCCTCTGATTTTAAAAAGCAAACGGGGACTTTCATTACAATAGAGGAAAGATAAAAGTGCATTCTTTCAAGTGGAGAGGAACAAAAGTCTGCCTTTGAGACGCATCATTTTTAAGCTTAAGGCTAAGATATAAGGCCTTTTTGATACTTTTTATTTGGGGGGGGAGAATACTGTAGCCACCACTAATTGAGATGTAAGCCACCACTAATTGAATATAAATCACTGTCGAGGGCAAAGTCCCCCCGTTGGCGTGGTGTGGAAGTAAGCTGAGGAGGTGCCAGCTCAGGTGTTTCCTCGTCACTTGACCGTTTTTCAAAATTACGAGGTCCATCGCCAATAGCCATCCTGTTAATTCTAGTGCGACGTTATTAAAAGCTAAACTAAAACTAAAAATGAATATAAATCACCAATCAAAATTTCTCGGAAATTGAAATTTCCAGTTTGAACATTTTTTGTAAGAGACTGTTTTCAAAATCTTGAAGTCAACAAGATTAGCTGTACGTTCAACCATTTTTAATTGGCAGAATTTAAAGAATTGTAAAAATATTTTTTCCTCGCAAAGGTATTTCTGTTAAAATTAAAAATAATGTCGAAACAAACTCATATCGATATTAGAAATTATACTATCGCTCAGTTAATATTAATTCTGTAACTTATGATTTAGTAACCGTGGTCCCCGACCGTTGTGAATTAACGGAGTTCATCTATATTTGTGATCTAGACAAAGTAAAGGAAGAGAGAAATGTACGAAATTGGGAAAGATTTCCAGGGAAACTAAGACACGTCAACCATAGTTGTAAAAGGTAGGAAACCCTATGACAAAACATATTCAGTGAGATATTTGGGGGTAGGGAATCTTACCTAAAGATAATAAGTCCCTGAGGGGAAGGTTTAGATAATTATATGCTTGCTGCAAGGTTATACTTTGTGAGGTGAATAGAACGGACTCCCAATCAGAAGGTAAGTGATCTCACACAAGAAGATTGACGCTACTCATGCTACCAGCAATGTTTTTTTAAAAACATTTAAAAGAAGTTAAATAAAAGACAAACATAAGTTGACGACCTGACAGCTAATAGCTAGAAGAAAGTAGAAGCTAGAAGAGAGAACCAGGGAACTTTAATGAAGTCCTCTCTCCGATTGTTTTTGTAGTGCTTGGGTAGCACAAGGGATTTAATTCATTTCAGCTTCACTACACTTCACCTGTGGTTTGGCTTGCCAGAATAGCCGGTTCGTTCTCATAGTGGTAGAGTGACGCTAGGCTGGAAATTTGATCACCAGGCGCCACATGCTACAATTCATATATTAATTGCAACAATTTTTTAATGAATAGTTTATTTTTATTATTAGAATGTAAAAAATTAGGATTTGATTCTATTACGATAGAAGTTTAGAAGATAAACTGAAAAGGTTTTCATAGGTGCATCTTTTTTTTGGAAAATTTGCTTCCGTGCTTTAAATACTTTGAATTTTTCAATAACATTGTGAAGTTTAAAAGTATTTGATTACCATTAACCAGTTAAAGAATCCCGAAGTATCCCATTTCGTAATATTTCAAATTTTGAAATATCCTATTTTTAAAACACCCTTCTTTTAACTTATGAATTTTAACTAAATATGTTATGAGAAATATAACAGTCAACCTGATTTTATACTCAAGTTACTTTTCTTATTCCAGATATTTTTAACCCCCCAGGGGGCTTTTGTTTTT
>BMAW01003340.1:0-22709 GCA_019974015.1 Nephila pilipes
GTTGAGCTCTTTTCAACAGCATCAAATTTAAATGACATGCAGGACGAATACACAAAGCAAAGAATAAGGTAAGTGTCGGTAAGTAGGTAAAATGTAACGCCTTCGCTGCAAAATTATTTTTGGATCGGCACATAATATTGTTATAAAAAAAGCAAACAAAGAAGTTTGACACATTTAAATATTTCAAGGTATAGAAAGAAAATATTGAAAAACAAATTACTTCCTCATATGTTAAGAATACTGGAAGTAAATATAAGAAGAGGGGAGGGAAAATAACATAATTTTGTTTTCATTGCAATGGTTTTCGTAATGCAAAGGGTGATAAGAAAAGAAATATATTTATTTGTGGGGACGGACTTAGTCGAGTTTTCCCGCACTAGATGGCTGCACCAGTCCAGCCAAGTCTTGAAAATGATTCAAAACAATTATAATAATAAATTGTGTAATAATAAATATAATGGTTAATTTTCAAAAAATGTTAATAATCATTGTTAATTTCTAAACTTTATTTTTTAATTTTTATTTCTGTTTTTATATTTTTTAATAACCTGTTGCTGAATGGTAATCATGCGTTTTCACTGTGAGACGAACTGTTAATATTTTGGAAGAGTCTATTAAAAATCGAAGGGAGGTAATTTCATGATGCCTCTAATAAGCACTTGCGTTTCTACACCAGCGTCTCTCACTTGTAGCGTACAAACCTGTTGCTGTGTCTGATCTCGGGAAATAAAAATCTAATTATGATACTGAAGTGGTCATTGTATCTCTTTTTTTTAACGTCATGCAACCTAATCAACTTTTATCCTGTGCTTAATGTTCACTATCAGTAGTCAAACAATATCGTGACTGATAGGAAAGAATGTATTATTATAGGTAGTTATAGTGCAATTTATATTATAGGTAGTTATAGTGCAATTTATACTATAGGTAGTTACAAATAATTAGAAGGCATCTAAAAATTCTTAATTTCTATATTTAAATTTTTGGCAAATGTGAATATTTGTGTCCTCTCCATTTAGGTTTTAGATCTACATGCGTTAGACAACTCCATGAAAAAAAAGGCATTTGAAAAAGATAAATTTTAAAAAAGTAGAACTTTTGTGAACAGCTAACTGTTAAAAGAATAAGCTGGTTATTAACATAAATTTGTGGCGACTGCCTACGTCATCTTGTGACGTCATTTTGTCTGCGGAACTGCAAGCCGATTTAAAGAAAAGGAGGAAGCGATCTTTAGTAGACACACTTGCTTCGTAACACTTGCTACCCAGATTCCAAACCTTCTGGTTCCCGCTGCAGAAGTAATTCCCGCTGCAGAAGTAGTTCCCGCTGCAGAAGTAGTTCTCGCTGCAGAAGTAAATAAAACTGGATCGAACGTAAAGCAACCACGTTCCTATAAGCTGGTGACCCGTTCTGGAACAAGATCGAATACTCCCGGAAAGGCTAATTGGACGCTGAGGAACTAGGAAGCAAGTTGTCAAGATATGCTAATCGTCGGAAACTCACTGACACCTGTGAATTGGTAACGTCCCTATCTATGGTTCGAACCTCTGAGGCAGGAATTTAGTCGGTAAAATTTTTATTTTTTTACTGTCGACTTGAGATGTCGATTTAGCTACATCTGGCTCTTGCGCCAGTGCGCTTTACATTTTCACTCACTCCTCTTGCGCCAATAAACTTCACGATCACTCACTCATTATCCCATTCGCTCAGATAGAGATGTCGCTTGAAGGTAAGGATACTAAAAGTGAAGAAGCTGTAGGTCCAAATAACGGTTGTGAAAAAGTAACTGTTAAGGTCCCTACTTTTTGGCCCCGTAATGTGAAATTATTTTTTATGCAGCTTGAAGCTAGTTTTAGGTTAGCTGACATTACGGTGGAGCAAACCAAGTTTGACCACCTAGTTGCTTCATTAGACCCTGAAACTCTTTCACATGCTACAGATATAGTGTGTGAACCACCCCCATGTCCATATACGGCTCTTAAAGATCGCTTACTAGAGCAGTTTGAAGTATCGCAAAACCGGAAAGTTAAAACTCTAATTGAGGATTTGGAACTAGGTGATAGATCCCCGTCTTTATTGCTTAGACAAATGCGAGAATTGAGTGAAAACCATGTAGACGAATCTTTTCTTAAAAACATCTGGATGAGGCGTTTACCACCGCAAGTTCAAGCCGTTCTAGCTGTTAGTTCAGAGAACCTAAACAAGTTAGCGGAAATGGCTGACAAAATTATTGAATTTTCACAGGGCAGTATAAACTCCGTTTCTGATGGTAATTCAGTACTGATCACGTTAGTCGTCGGGATGAGCAATTGTTTAAGATGCAACAACAGTTAGATGAACTCTCGAGATTGGTTAGGTCGGGCTCAAGACATGCATCCCCAAAACCACCACGTAGACGAAGTACTTCGGTATCTAGAGCTAGTGCTAAGAAACGGGAAGGTTGGCTGTGCTGGTACCATTTTAAATATCGGGAAAAGGCAAAACGTTGCATACCTCCATGTGCATTTGAGCAAAAAAACTCGAATCACTCACAGGAGTAGCGACGTCTTCTGTTTTAAGAGGTGAAAGTCGCAGGCTTTTTGTTAATGATGTAAACAATCGTACCGGTTTTCTTGTTGGTACTGGTAGTGATGTTTCCTGTTATCCTAAAGCGTATGTAACTAAAAGTAATGGGAAAACTGATTGCTTTTTATACGCAGCTAATGGATCTAAAAACAAAACTTTTGGTTCTAAGTTACTAACACTTGATTTAGGTTTAAGACGTAATTTTCAATGGCCTTTCATTGTCGCTGAGGTTACTAAGCCTATTATCGGTGCGGACTTTTTGGAGCATTTTGGTTTGCTGGTTGATTTGAAAAAACGCTGTTTGGTTGATCCTTTAACTGATTTAAAAGCTAGAGGCAAAACTACTTTAAGTAATGTCCCAGTGGTAAAAACCATTGTCGGGAATTCCGAATACTTGGATCTTTTGCGTAAGTTTAAGGAGATTACTCAGCTGAACGTTTCCCCTAAGAATACAACTAAGCACGATACTGTGCATTTCATCCCTACAGTTGGACCCCCCGTTTGTGCAAAAGCTCGTCGGTTAAATCCAGCTCAATTGAAAATCGCAAAACAAGAATTTGAGTATATGATGGAGAGAGGTATTTGCAGACCATCGAAAAGTAATTGGTCTAGTCCCTTGCATATGGTTCCCAAAGGATCATCAGATTGGAGACCTACGGGAGATTACAGGGCTTTAAACCGTATCACAGTACCTGATAAATACCCTATTCCTCACATTCAAGATTGCATGTATATGTTAAAAGGAAAGAAGGTATTTTCAAAAATAGATTTGGTACGCGCTTATCACCAAATACCAGTGCACCCTCCAGATATACCCAAAACTGCCATTATTACCCCTTTCGGACTTTTCGAATTTCCATTTTTAAACTTTGGTCTTTGTTCTGCCACGCAAACTTTCCAAAGGTTCATTAATGAAGTTTTGAGAGGACTAGATTATTGTTTCCCTTACTTGGATGACATCCTAATTGCCAGTGAAAATCATATCGAGCACAAAATACATTTGGAAGAAGTTTTCACGCGATTTAAAAATTATGGTATCATGTTGAACGAGTCCAAATGCGACTTTGGGAAAGACACAATAGATTTTCTTGGGCATACAATTAATGATAAAGGATGTACCCCTCATAGTGAAAAGGTTCAAGCAATAATAAAATTCTCAAAACCCGTTACTATTTCTGACTTGCGTCGGTTTTTAGGCATGGTAAACTATTATCATAGGTTCATCCCAAATATCGCATCTATTTTGTCACCGTTGAATCAACTGTTAATCGGTGCAAAAAAACATGACAAAAGGGAAGTTCAGTGGAATCCGGAAAGGGAGAAAAGCTTTGAAGAGATTAAAACGGCTATGTCGAATGCAACGCTTTTATACCATCCTTCAGTAGATGCAAAGTTAGCGTTAGTTACAGATTGCAGTGATTTTGCTATGGGAGGAGTCCTGCAAGAAATTTCTTCTGATGGTCCTAGACCTCTTGGATTCTTTTCAAAGAAGTTATCATCTGCTCAATGCAAATATTCTACTTACGACAGAGAATTATTGGCCGCTTATAGTGCAATACAACACTTTCGACATCTGTTAGAAGCTCGTATTTTTACTTTATACGTAGATCATAAACCTCTTATCTTCGCGTTTTCACAGAAATGTGAAAAGGCCCCTCCCAGACGATTGAGACATCTATTGGGTTGGCAACTAAGTAATTGCGGATTTCACTCATAGATGGCTTCAGTTGAATTTTTAGGTTTGCAGACGTAGTACAAATGTAAAACACATTTTGTTATTTGATAGTTGGCAATTCAGCTGTCAATCAGTAAAAAAAGTTTTTTGATCGGTTGCGTAGTTTTCGCTTAGCCTTCGTTGAAGAATGGAAAATCAAAAGGAACATTTTCGTCATATTTTGCTTTTTTATTTCCGCAAAGGGAAAAACGCATCGCAAGCTCATAAAAAGTTATATAATGCTTATGGTGACGAAGCCTTAAAAGAACGGCAGTGTCAAAATTGGTTTGCCAAATTTCGTTCTGGTGATTTTTCACTCCAAGATGAAAAACGCTCTGGTCGTCCAGTTGAAGTTGATGACGCCCAAATCAAAGCAATAATCGATTCGGATCGTCACAGTACAACACGTGAGATGGCAGAGAAGCTTCATGTATCACATACATGCATTGAAAGTCACTTAAAACAACTTGGCTATGTTCAAAACTCGATATATGGGTTCCTCACGAACTGAAAGAAACGCATTTAATGCAACGCATTAACAGCTGCGATTTGCTAAAGAAACGTAATGAAAATGATCCATTTTTAAAACGACTGATAATTGGCGATGAAAAATGGGTTGTTTACAACAATATCAAGAGGAAAAGATCGTGGAGCAGGCCAGGTGAACTCACTCAAACAACATCAAAAGCTGATATTCATCAAAAGAAGGTTTTGTTATCAGTTTGGTGGGATTACAAAGGAATTGTCAACTTTGAACTCTTACCACCCAACCGAACGATCAATTCTGATGTCTACATTGAACAACTAACGAAATTAAACAATGGAGTTGAAAAAAAGGGGCTCGAATTGACAAATCGAAAAGGTGTTGTATTCCATCATGACAATGTAAGGCCACACACATTTTTGGTTACTCGGCAAAAATTATTGGAGCTTGGTTGGGATGTTTTGCCACATCCACCATATGATCTTGCACCATATGACTACTTTTTATTTCGATCTTTACAAAACTCCTTGAATGGTAAAAATTTCAATAATGATGATGATGTCAAATCGTACCTGATTCAGTTATTTGCTAATAAAAACCAGAAGATTTATGAACGTGGGATTATGATGCTGCCTGAAAGATGGCAAAAGGTCATTGATCAAAAAGGGCAATACATTACAGAATAAAGTTATTTAGTTCCTTGAAAAAATTGTCTTTGATTTTCTAAAAAAAATCCGCAATTACTTAGTTGCCAACCCAATAGATTTCATTTCACAATTCACTACAGACATTAGGTACTTACCAGGTAAGGGTAATGTTGTAGCTGACACTTTATCGAGAATTAATGAGATACAGTTTTCCTCGCTGTCTGATTTGGAGTTATGGTCAAAGTTTCAGGAAAAAGACGAGGAGTTGAAATTTATTTTAGAAGGTAGAATGGAATTCAGTGGTAAGCTGATAAAAATACAAATGCCTGATGGTGCTAAATCGTTATATGCAGATAACTCTACAGGCGTTAACAGATTCTACGTTCCACATCAGTTAAGACGCAAAGTTTTTAATGAGTTACATAGTTTGTCGCACCCAGGGATGCGCGCTACTAAACACCTCATAGCATCTAAATATGTTTGGCCAGGTATGAATAGGGATATCGGCTTGTGGTGCAAAACTTGCATCGATTGTCAGCAGTCTAAGGTACACTTACACACCAAGACCCCTTTAGCGCAATTCCTTGTACCTGACGAGAGGTTTGCACACGTCCATCTAGACATAATTAAATTGCCTCTTGTGCGCGGTTATAGATACTGCCTTACAATGATAGATAGATTTACTAGGTGGCCCGAAGCATCTCCTATGCCAGATATGGAAGCGGAGACGGTAGCTAGAGCGTTTGTTAACACCTGGGTTTCTCGATACGGCACGCCTCAGAGGTTGACTTGTGATAGGGGCGGGCAATTCGAATCTGGTCTCTTTGCATGTTTGTCAAAACTTCTGGGCATCCATTTAACTCGTACCGCTTCTTATAATCCACAGTGCAATGGGATGATAGAACGACTGCATCGTCCCCTAAAACAAGCCTTGACTTGCCATAAAACAGATTGGCTGGATGCGCTTCCTCTTGTCCTGTTGGGTCTCCGGACGGTCTTGAGGGAAGACCTGAAAGCCTCAACAGCGGAATTGGTCTATGGATCAAGTCTTCGTCTTCCGGGACAACTATATGAGGAAAGAAATATCAATAGATATCCGGACTACGTAGCAAAGTTACAACGAATGATCAGAGCTATCAGTCCTGCCCTTCCTCTACGTCACGGCCCGCAAAGAATTTACATTCCCAAGGATTTAGAAACATGTAGTCATGTCTTCGTCCGCCGGCCTCCATTCAAGAAACCATTGCAGATGCAATATGAGGGTCCCTTCAAGGTGGTCCGTCGCCTTCCAAAAGATTTTATTGTCCTTATTAAGGGTCAAGAGCGCCTCATCGCAATTGATCGATTGAAACCGGCATTCATTTTGGGAACATCTGATGAGCCAGTGGAGCAGGAACAACCAGCATATCAAACAAGATCTGGCAGGAGAGTGAGGTTTCGTCTCCCTTCGTGAGACTGGAGGGGGAGTCATGTGGCGACTGCCTAAATCATGTGACGTCATTTTTGTCTGCGGAACTGCAAGCCGATTTAAAGAAAAGGAGGAAGCGATCTTTAGTAGACACACTTGCTTCGTAACACTTGCTACCCAGATTCCAAACCTTCTGGTTCCCGCTGCAGAAGTAATTCCCGCTGCAGAAGTAATTCCCGCTGCAGAAGTAGTTCCCGCTGCAGAAGTAGTTCTCGCTGCAGAAGTATATAAACTGGATCGAACGTAAAGCAACCACGTTCCTATAAATTTAAAGTCTGAAATTTTTCATCGGTAATAACGAAGAACTTCAGAAGTAAAAATTTCTTAATTGAATAAACTCAATATATCTTAAGTTTTCAATCATTTGCCCGTCATTAGTACCTATTCACGGTTCTTTTTACACATTCTTAAGTTCTCAGCGGTCACTTTTTCCTCTAAAAAGTAAATTTTTTTCTGGATCTGAAGTCACTTTTTTTTGCTCTTTTTTCTAGGAGAAACAAAATAAAAGCTAGCAAAAGAATAAAACCGCGTATCAGTAAATACACTTTACTACTTTTCGTAATTTATTTAATAATCCAAAAAATTTCGTTATTTTTCTGGGCTATATACATAGTTGAAATGGATATTCAACTAATTCTATAAAGTAATGGTTATACCTAATGTAAGAACTGGAAAAATGAATAAGCTTTTGGAAACATGACAGAAATTTTTTTTTCATTGTTAAAATGTACGTTTTAGTACATGCATTCATGAATAATAAGTTTCTGGTTACTTATCACCATAAAAGTAGTTTGGTTAGTTTTAATTGGGGGGGGGGGTACTTTATCCTCTAAGTTTTATGGCATGCAGTTGCGTCTCAGATCACTGACTCAAAACGTTCAATTCTTAAATGTTAATGGATGACCCTTCAATTCCTTAGACAAAGTCCATGAAGGTGTGTTTCTATCCTTCTTTTGTAATTCTTGTTTCCATGGCGTTAAAAATTAAGTTTCACAATACAGTTGAAAGGGAGGTTTGGAGGAGAAAAACTTCTTAAGAGAGTAAATGTTTAAAAGCTAAACTTATATGGAAAATTTTAATAATTAACGGTAAATATTTATCCATTTTATTTCAAATAAGTACAAAACGATTTAAGTTTGTTTTCAAGAAATATAATGTTATTTTGAGATAAATTCAAAGTAGACGTGTTGAGCAAAACTTTGTCTTTTAGAATTAGATAATTTTGTGGACTACTAGGCTGTAAAAATAAATTAAATAATTCAAGGTTTTTCCCAAACATTGTTTTTATTGCAAAAAAAAAAAAAAATAATAATAATAATAATAAAATCCATGCACTAAGATCAAACCTTTATGGGATACACAACCTTCCAGAAAAATCATTCTAAAACTCAACAATGGTGCCAATATTACTACAAAACGAACAAAAGCAAATGATAAATTACTACAGTAGCCAACAAATTATGAAAACTTATGACAGTATATTTTTCATATTAAGATAGACAATAATTTATGAAAGCTCTTGAGGGTATTCATTTAAAATAATTCGATATAAAAACCAACGTTTTTAAAAACAACGTTTTTATATGGTGGCAAAGTTTATTAGAGAAAATTATTGAAATATTAGTTAAAACTGTTAGTTATTTTTAACTTTAAAATTCACTTAAAAAGAGAGATTTGTGAGAGTTTTAAAAAATTCATAATACTCATAAAATCAAAACATGCATTTGAAAGTTTGTAAGTTAATTTATTAAAAAAAGAATGGGAACCAGAATTCAGAAAAAATTATTGTGATAAGACACGGCGCCAAATATTGAAAACTTTCTTTCTTGCGAATGATTACTGACTAAAAGTCAGCAACCCTTTCTATCTCGGAGAGTATCTCCCCTTTGTGAGTACAAAAGGTTTACGATACCGCATGCTGCGTGGGGAGTGCCCGGTGCTCCCAGAGGGGGAAAGAAATTTTTTCCTCAATCCTAAAAGCGCCGAGAGGAAAGAATATTTTGACTTATTAAAACTATTGAAATATTAGTTAAAACTTGTCGCAAACGTCTAAATATTGCATTGTTAGGCGAGTACGAACGATTCCCAAAATTTCAAAGCTCTAGCTTGATGGGAAGTTGGTTAAATTAACGATCGAAAATTTGATGACACACACACACACTCTCTCTCTCTCACACACACACACACACACCAAGTGAAATTCAGAAAAACGTTGTAATATATCAGCATTTAAGAAATATTTGGATATCACTATATTATTCAAATTTATATTGTATTTGTAACACACCTTTGGGATAGACCATTATATATTTTTTTTCAACTGAAGTAAATTACATATGTTATGCTTTTACGCATACTATTTTTTACAAATATTATGGTTAATAACTTTATAATTAAACTCATAATGTTTCAAATATAAAATTTGAGCTTCATATGCCTGAAATATTTTTATATTATGCAAATTTCCGAGCTAGAAAGTTTTATTGGGGTTCTTATTGAATTGAATTGATTTTCCGTTTAATCCTAATGACTTTTAATATTAATCATAAATTTAATTTTTTCTAGATATTTTCATTTGAAGATAATTTATCTAGATATTCACGTTTGAAAAGAATCTTCTCCGACATTAATTTAGAATACTTTTTAAATAAATAAAGCAATAATAATAAATAAATAAAATGCTTTATGTTTGCAAATGTTTCAATTTATTTCAAAAATGTTTTGCAGGGCCTAAAACAAACCAAAATATCAATAACGATAAATCTTTTCTTTCAGAAAAAGCATTTTGCATTTCTACATCAGTTACTTACGAACTTTTTTCTGACAGTTATATCACTTATTTAATTAAGATAAGAAGTATTCGAATAATATGTACATCAATATGTCATGTATTAAAAAAAAAAAGAATTATTAGTTAATAAAGGTATTATTTTTGGATTTGCGTGGTTTTATTCTAAAGGATTAGATGGCATTTGCTTTCATTTCACATATTATGTTAAATGTGAATATTTTATGTTAAAAATTCAGTTTCATGGATAGTTTCTTTTGTATAGTGACGTAACAAACGATCTAATCGTTCGATAAATCTGTAACGATTTTGATCATCTGATGGTTTTTCCCAGACACTGATCTAAAATGTGGCTTGTCAAATAATTCATGATTGTTTCACGTTATTTCCTATTACGATGATTATGCCTAACAGTGTATCTAAGTGCTCAGACATTGATTTCCGGTTGAATAACCTCAGACTAGCATCGTGACAGATTAAAGCCAACTGTGTAATATTTCGACTTCTGGCAAGAGGTATTAATAGAAATGTCTCAGACTAATTTGATATCTTAATTTGGATCTGTCATGTTCTTCACGGTTGTATGTTACTTCATTCATGGTATTGTAATAACAGGTTTGCCGAATGATTTATACACAAATCGGATCGCTATTTCATTCATTCTTAAAATTATCTATTTCGATCTTAAAATATTTTTTCACAATCTCTCTCTCTCTCTTTTTCTCTTAATAAAAGAAGAATGTTTGGATATTAATTAAATGTAATCGATACATAACAATCACAATTTTCATTGTACAATTCAAACGTGATTTTTGACTCTTTCAACCAAAGGAAAGCTTTAACCAAAATTCGCTAGAAATCAGTAAAATGTTTTAGAACTCATTAATTATATATTTAAAAAGCGATTTTTCAAAATTTTCACATCACATATATTAAAATTTTAACCACGTGACAGACAGACAGACAGATCAGATCCGAACAAATTTTGACTAAACAATAAATAAAAAAGAATTCTAACAGAGAAGAAAAAATAACATAGCACTTGACGACAGCTCTTTTCTGCTTGATACTTTTCTTATGAGCAACGCAAATTATATTCTCACATTCTTTATTATCATTGACTAACGATTTTCATCCGGCAACCGGTATAACATGGGTTAATCAAAGGAGTGTCACAAAATTTATTAAAAATCGTTAATGAGACTATTAAAATGGAATTTGTTTTTAAAAAAAAAACGACATTAAACATATATTAATTGTATATTTTCCAATAAGAGAATCAAAAAAAAATATATATATTGATTATTCTCTTTGGAATAAAAACATTTTAAATTATTTTCTTCCTTTATGCATTTTTATTTATATTGTATAGATTTAGTAAAATTAGAAAAATATCAACAGCGCCATCAGCATCTTTATATCTAACTTGTGGATTGAAAAAGGTATATGTATAGTTATTTTTAAAAATTTTATTCAGAAAATTTGAATTTCCTTATTGATTCCATGTGCATCATTCGAAGATGCGACTTTGAACAGTTCCTTTAATACTTATTGCTTTCGAAAAAAGTTTTTATTTATAAGAGCAAAAATAGACGCAAAGCGGGAGGAAAATAAAGCGCGGTATTAAACCAATTTATTATTAAACAGCGAGCATCTTCGCTATCAACTGGATGTGGTTGATTACAAAAGAGCTAAAATTCCAAGAAGTATAAATTATATAGTATTAGAATTTAAAAGAATATTTCAGGGGCATTTAATTCAGAAATGTATAAGTAAGGCTGTTTCGAATAGAAATATTATCAATATCACAGATACTATTGTAAGAATTTTGAGTGTTTTGTTGAAAGTAGTGTTTCATTGTAAGGAATTCAATCGGATATCATTATTAAATATTTCATTCGAAACAGAATCGTGATTCTAAAACAAAGAACGGACAAATGTATAAAAATATCAATCTCTAAAAAGCTACATTCTACAATAAAGGAAAAAAAGAAACAAATAAAAAGATATGAAAAGCTTCAAAAATCCACATGAAGATAGATAGCCGGAAGTAACGAATACTGTGACGTCGTCACATGCATACTATGCGCAGTGAAGACAAAATTCCCTTTAAAATTAAATTTGAAAAAATTCTAGAGGGAATTTCGAGAAAGTGACTTCCAGGTGCACTCTATCAGTACCCATAGATTCTTTGAACCAAATTTCTTGATTCTGGGTAAATTAATCTTCGCACTACAACATTCACACAGACACAACACACTTATTTTATTAATGTGGATGTTCAATTTTTACATCCAACTTCAAATTTAGTATCCTGCACTTTCGAGTACAAAATAATATCAAGCAGTTATTTTCAGAATTAAATTTTTAAATTTTTTTCTCTGATAAGGAATTTAGCTTTCCTGTATGTGAATAAACAAATAAATAAAAAGGATAAATGTATGTTTCTTTTTAACAATCAAAGCTTAAATGTGCTCCGGAAGTAAAAAAGTTTGTCATATTTTCCATAAGATAACTAAACTAATGACAAAGAGCTTCGTAAAAATTCAAAGGCTATTGTTTATTCTTTCATTTTATTTATATATTTTTGTTAAAACCTTACAACTTAAGACTTTTTTTTCGTATTTGTCAATGTCAGCAATTGTTTTAATTAGTTAACTTAGTGGAATGCAGGGGAAAAAAAATCCGAAGGATAAGACGCTTAATATCAAGTAAAAGGCACAAGGAAAGGAATGTTCTAAACTCAAATTTTTTTTCTTTAAAGATCTCGTGATATAGACATAACGGAACAGTTAGTTATCTTTCACTTAGTTCCCTTTAAAACTAAGGGATCCTGAGAAATTTAAATTTGACCTTTAAGACCAGTTTATTGATATCTTTAATATGCAGATATCAGTAGGAGAGTTTTATGGGATATTGTTATGATATACAATAATCATTGAATCAATAATAGAAATCAATGATATTCATGAACAGTGACCACCACTCTGGAAGAAGTGGTGGGTACTAGTCGTGGATGTGTCGAAGATTTTGAAAATTATGTCAAAGTTTCGTTCAGCCTTATTTAAAAAAAAAATTCAAATATTCTAAAATTATATTTGATACATTGATACTTTTCCAACTTTGATCATGTAAAATACAAAGTTTCCCGACTTTATTGTCGCAGAAACCACTTTTTCAATGCAGTTATTTTTAAATTCTATCTCATTATTTGGTGATATTTATGGCTCTACATTTTGAATTTTTTTCTATCTTTGCTCAAGATATGCCTGCTGTAAAAAATTCCAATTTATTTTTCAGGAACTGTTCACAATACTTGCAAGTATCAAATAAAAACTAAAAAAACACAAACACATGTAATAAATACTTTTGAATGTTAGAACTACCCATTATCCGTGAAGAAAATTATGCCTGTACACGAATATTGAGATATATTAAAATTGAAACAATTAATTTTTAATAAAATTAAGGACAAGTTTATTTAATCATCGGAAAGTTTTTGAAAGATTAAACTTACCCACAAATGCATGCTATGTCTGCACAAGTGTCCATTACTGCGTTCACAGAATTAAATTTTTCTTGTTTTAATGATTATTTTTGCTGAGACTAAAAGGAATTAGCATTGTAACAATTTTAAGTAATTACTAAATATCACATGCATCTACAATATGCATGCGTTTTGATTTTAATTTATAATTATTATCATTTAAAAATAAAACTGTTATTTGAACAAGAGTACTAATTATTTATAAATCTTAAAATTATAGACATTACTTAGTAATTTTTATGAATAGCCATTTTAAATATTATATTTATATAATTCGATATAAAAACCAACGTTTTTAAAAATAACGTTTTTATATGGTAGCAAAGTATATTAAAGAAAATTATTGAAATATTAGTTAAAACTGTTAGTTATTTTTAACTTTAAAATTTACTTAAAAAGATACATTTGTGAGCATATTAAGAAATTCATAATACTCATAAAATCAAAACATGCATTTGAAAGTTTGTAAGTCATTTTATTAAAAAAAATGGGAACCAGAATTCAGAAAAGGTTTACCCTTGGCGACAAGAATTATTTGGCAGTATTTTGCCAAATGTGGCTACCCTGTTCAGTTTCACTGATTTAACGCTCAGCCAAAAAAAAAAAAAAAAAAAAATCGCCAAGTTTGGTGCCAATTTTTGAAATCGCGCCAAGTGTTTGGGCTAAACTGCATTATTAAAGAAAATATGAGTTAAAACTTGTCGCAAACGTCTAAATATTGCATTGTTAGGCGAGTACGAACGATTCTCAAAATTTCAAAGCTCTAGCTTGATGGGAAGTTGGTTAAATTAACGATCGAAAATTTGATGACACACACACACACTCACACACACACACACCAAGTGAAATTCAGAAAAACGTTTTAAAATTAAAATAAAGACTGACTTTAAAAGTTAAGCAGACAATAAATTATTAAAGTATTCACCATATTCTTTCCCCAAACTGAAATTAACCCAACCCATAAAGGAAGGGGGGGGGAATAAAACTATTACTCCAACAAAAATAAAATAAATCTGCACGACATGATTTTGCGGATCAAAGAGTTTTCACGATGAGCAGCGGCGTTTGTACACAATGTTTATCCAAGCGTTTTCTTTTATCGGAGAATCTACAAGACGATGCTATTAACTCACTGAGACAAAAAAAAAAGTTTGATTTCTGGTACTTGTCCAAGGAAATGCCCGACAATCAGTGTGAAGGTGACAGCTGATTCCTTTCTGCATGCTGAGATCCCTGACATAAACAAGCTGCGCGGCAATTTGCGCACACGTTCTTTGAAGAATATAGTAACTCTAATCATTCGTCTATTATTATTATACCTACTCACAGGGAGCGGTATTTGTTATAGAATTTCAGAATTATCCAGATCTGGACTAATAAATTTACATTGGAATACATTGGAAATTGTATCGAGCACATAGGCCGGGTCGGTATTGTGATTCAAAGCTTGGCTTTGGATGGAGTTTGGACTTTCTGCAAGTGAGTGTTCAGTTGCTGGGCTTTGATTGGCTGTCAACTTGGTCTTCTAAAGTAGGCACTTTGGAGGTATAGGTTTCGGTCAGGGGAGGCGCTGAGTGTCTTGTCTCTGGTTGGTTGGTAGATTACGGAGGTGAGCTTCCTATTGGCTGCCCTTGGCTGTCGTGTTTGTGATATGGGTGTGTTGAAGTTAATAGCATGTTTTAGAGTAAAAATTTAAGAGTTTAAATAATTTAAGGAGTGATAATAATTAAGGTGGGTTGTAAGAGTCTAGTAATACAGTTCTGGGTCTTTTTGTGTTTTCGCGAGGGGTGTAGTTTTCAAGATTGATCATGTTGTAATTATTAGTTAGGTTCAGTGTTGAGAAAAAATTTTTGGCTATTTTTTGTATGTGCTTTCTAAAGGTTGGAATTTTGGTAGCTTTTAAAATTTCGTTATTTCTTATGCACCATCTAGATTTGGTTATCATGCGTAGTGTTGAGCTTCGAGTTGATTCATGTAGATTAATATTAGATTTTGCCGCATACGCCCAAATGGGACATGCATAAGTGATAATTGGCCTGAGAACGGCTGTGTACAGAAGCAACTTATTTTTGATATCAGGAAAAGGTTTAAAAGGTTATGTGAGAGCACTTTTTGATACTGGATCCCAGAATATATACATAAGCAAATATGCAGCTAAAATGTTAAAATTAGAAAATTTAAGAACAGAAAAAATTAAACATGGTCTCTTTGGAGGAGTAGAAATGTCGGAAAACCATAACCGCTACCGATTTAATTTAAGTAGTTTAGATAATAAATTTAATTGCCAAATTGAAGCTTTGGATCAAACGAAAATTTGCTCTTCACTACCTATGATTAAAAATGAAAAATTTATTAAACTATTAGAAAGTAAAGGAATAGGCATCAGTGACGTTCGTCAGCATGGGCATCATTGTTTATTCGAAGAAAATCCGGAAGAAATACATTTGTTGTTGGGAGCAGACACTGCTGCGTGTTTGTTTACTGTAAGAATCGAACATTTTCCGGGACAGGAGATAGCAGCTTTTGAAACTAAGTTGGGCTGGACTTTAATGGGGAGATTAAAAGGGAAAAATGAAAAGATAGACAGTTCCCTATCCGTTCTATCTCTTTCTCTACATGTTTCCGATGCAAAATTATCAGACCTTTAGCGATTAGATGCTATAGGAATTTTAAATGAAGATGATAAAACAAAGAGCGTCTTAGAAGAAGAAACACGAAAATATTTCTTAGAAACTGTAAAACGGGAAAGTGACGGGAGATATGAAGTAACTCTACCCTGGACTGTTGACAATTCTATCCTCTCTAGTAACCGTTATATGGCCGAAAAGTCCCTTTATAAAACAGAAAACAAGCTGATTAAAATTAATAAAAGGAAAGAATACGAAGAAATATTTAATTCTTGGGAAAACAATAAAATAATTGAAGTAGTGAAGGAGGAAAAGGAATATCGGGTGCATTTTTTACCTCATCGTTCTGTAATTAAAGAGTCTAGCGAAACAACGAAAATGCGCCCTGTTTTTAATGCATCTGCTCATACAAAAAAACTTACCTTCACTTAACGATTGTTTAACTAAAGAACCTAATTTGATAGAAATAATTCCTAGCATATTAAACCGTTTTCGCAAGTATCGCATTGGAGTTTCTTCTGACATTGAGAAGGCATTTTGCCAAATAAAGATAGCAGAGAAAGATCAAGACTTTTAAAGTTTTTTTTGGTTTGATGCTGACAATAATTTGAAAAATTATCGCCATAACCGAGTTGTTTTTGGATTGACGTCAAGTCCTTTTCTTTTGGGAGCAACTCTCAATCACCTATTGAATACAGTTCCAGAACATTTTGTGAGGACTTCTCAAATTTTAAAGGAACCCTTTTATATCGATAATTCGTTAGTCAGCTTCAATCACATTGAAGAAATTGAAGAATTCATTATCGAAGCAAAGAAAATTTTGGCCTCTGCCCATTTTAATTTGAGATGTTGGCAGTCAAATATGCCTATCACAATAATTGATGACACAGAAAATGAACCAAAAACGGTACCTATTTTAGGATTAAAGTGGGATTTAGAAAAGGATACTTTTAGTTGCAAAATCGAACAAACGCTCAAGATTAATGAACCATATACAAAAAGGAAGATATTATCTGTAACTCAAAAGATTTTTGATCCCATAGGTTTTACTACTCCTGTTACATTAATACCTAAACTAATTTTACAAGAAACATGGATCCAGAAAATAAATTGGGATGAAAAATTTTCTCTATCGCTAAACAAGCAGTTTCATACTTGGCTAAAACAATTACACTTACTTTCAAAAACCAAAATTCCCCGATGGTTAAATATCGATTACGAAAACGAAGACAAAATTACACTTCATATATTTTCGGATGCCAGCAAACGTGCTTACGCAACTTGTGCATTCATAAGAGCAGAAACTACTGAAGGAATTAAAGTGCAATTGGTGAATGCTCGAAGTCGGGTAGCTCCCATTAAGGAATTGACTACACCACGACTAGAGCTCCTTTCTTGTCTAATCGATGCTAGACTTTCAAAAACTATAACCTTTGATTTAAAGTTAAGAAATTGCACTACAGTATTTTGGAGCGATTCGTCAACCGCTCTAGGATGGATCAGAACAGATCTAGATCTCTTACTAAAATTTCTGACTGGCGACATGTTCCTGGAAATATGAACCCCGCGGACCTTCCATCCAGAGGATGCTCTTTTGAGCAACTACAAAGACCAAAATGGTAGGAGGGTCCATCATGGTTGTACTTATCCAAAGAAGAATGGCCTCAAGCTGAAGAACAGCCAGATGAAGAAATATTGAACAAAGAGAAAAGAAAAACAATTTTGAGTCTTTTAGACAAGGAAAAACGAAATGATTGGTATTACCATAAATTCTCCTCTTATAGAAAAATAGTAAGGCTTTTAGCTTGGATATACAGATTTTTGTACAACACAAAGAATATTGAGAAAAATTTATCACCTATAATTTCTGTAGATGAATTTGAAAAAGCTGAAAAAATACTGCATAAATTAATTCAAAAAGAATCCTTTGTAGGCATAGAAGATCCTAAGATTCGCTCATTGAGACCTATCAAAGATAGTTATGGAATTTTAAGAACCCAAACAAAAATTGTCCAACGTGAAGACAGCGAAAACTTTTTGTATCCTGTTATTTTGTCATCTGACCACCCAGTTGTACAAAGGTTAATACATGAAACACATTTAGAGAATCAACATGCTGGAGTCAGCATATTAATGGCCCATCTTAGAGAAAAAATTTGGATATTAAAGTCAAGGAAAAGTATTAGAAACATCATCAGAAAATGTGTTAAGTGCAAGAGATTTAATATGCCTAGAATAGAAGTTCAACCAGGAATGAAGATAGAGTTAGAGATGGAGCCATTTTTGAAGTCGTTGGAGTTGACTTAGCAGGTCCACTTCATCTCGCTGAGGGGTCAAAGTCTTGGATAGTTTTGTACACTTGTGCAATCTATCGTGCCATTCATCTTGAATTAGTCACCTCACTGTCCACTGAGATTTTCATTCAGTCTTTTCGAAGATTCATCGCCAGGAGAGGCAAACCTTATGTAATATATTCCGACATGGAACAAACTTTGTTGGCACTAACAGAGCTCTTGAAAGGATAAATTGGAATACGATATGTGCTGAAGCCTCCTCTCGAAGAATACGATGGAAGTTCAATCCACCTACGGCATCCTGGTGGGGTGGATGGTGGGAAAGACTTGTGCGAATGATTAAAGAAATCTTAAGAAGAGTTTTAGGACGGTCATCATTAAATTACGAAGAACTGAATACCATTCTGTGCGACTGTGAACAAATAATAAACTCTCGACCTATCCCCTATGTTTCAGAAGACAACAGAGACCCCGCACCACTAACCCCCATGATGTTCCTGCAAGAATTGCCCTCATCAGGAATTCCTGATATTGATTCAGTGGATTCCAAGCTTTTGAGTAGAAGGGCTATATACAGACAAAGAATTAGAGACAATCTACGCAACAGATTCCGGAGTGAATACCTCGGACAATTACGACAGCATGCTCTGAAGAGAGATGTGCTTCAAAAATTATGTGTTGGAAATGTTGTTCTCGTGGAGGATATAAATAAACGGCGCCTTCATTGGCCTCTAGCCAAAATAATAGAGATATTTCCTGGAAGAGATAATGTTGTCCGACTAGCCAAAGTGAAGACAGGCAAGGGAATTTTTCTCCGCCCAATACAGAGATTATTCCCTCTCGAGATCTCTCAGTCTGAAGATGACCCTCTTCCAGGAGGAGACCTACTTCGCAAGCAAGCGTTTCAAAGGCAGTCCGCCTCCCCTGTTGCTAGACCGGAGCGACCATCTCAGGATGCTGCTTCTGATTCTTCAAATGTGACCAAGACTGGGCGAGTGATTAAGCCCCCTCAAAGACTTGACTTGTGATTGAGCTCCTCAGAGTTTCGAACCTCAATGGTGGGAGAATGTTCCGTTCTGCTACAAGCCACGCCACCGAGCTAAGGAAAACCAGACGTTTTCTGAAGGGAGATTGAAGCGGGAAAACAAACCATTACGAACTGAACTTTCGAACTCATCGGTAGTGTATATTTTCTTTGAGTGATAATTGTATTCTAATTTAAGTGTCAAACTTAATATCTGTATATAATTTTATTTTAATATATCATTCTGCAAAAATAATAACAATCTGGACGTCATTCCTTGTAGTTATTATGTAGAATTTCTGGAATAACTCAAATTGCCATTTAGGATTTTGAAGCGAAACGGCAGATTGATTCATCCCGTCTTTTGGATTCGAAAGCGAGGTAAGCCTTTTACCTTGTTTATTTTCGCACGTAGAATTGATTTTATGTATTTCACAGGTACTCTGATTATTTTTCTTTATTCATTAATTCCAACTACTTCATCTCGCCGAGGGGCGCCATCTGCTGGACTTTTCATTCACCATTTATTTCTACATTCTGAACAAACGCGATGACTGGCTGAGCTCGTTAACCATCTTATGTCTGTCTGTATTGACCAGATTTTCTTTAAATGTTTTTTTCATTAATGTACTTTTGTTTAAATTTTACTTTAATGATTAAATTTTTAAAATAATTATGTTGTATTTTCTTTCTTTCAAGTATATTTTTAATATTTCTGTATGATTTTCATAGCATTTTCATTCATTTTTCATAGCGTAGATCATGTAACCATTATAATTCAAATAAAGTTGCAACTATGTATAAAAACTGTATCTATATAATTATCTTACAAATGTGAAAACATGTAACTAAATCTGACTATGATGCGGATACATGAAAACCCGAAATGTGTCTCTCATTGACATCATGCTTCCTGACCCTCGTCTTAATATAAAAAAAAATACTTGTTCATTTCACATTGCATGAAACGAAGTAAATTTATGTTGCACATGAAGAAATGACAGCCTTTTAATCATATAATAAATTCGAATGAAAATGAAGGGAATTTAATTTTAACTATAAAATAATTTTATACTACAATATGATGTTAGAAAGAATATTATGGTTTATTAGTAAAAGGAATAATTCAGCTTCCATTCGTGAAAAAATAAAATTCTTTAACTTGCATTTATTTTATTTATTATTATTGTTTTTAGTAAAATTGAATGTAGAAATTTATTCGATTAATGCTTATTCGACAAAGTAATGCCTAAATTTATCAATTTTAATATAATTTTACGACCAAGAAAAAGGATTTAAGAATAAAGAAATAAAATGAATGTTTTAAAAATTTAAATATGACTCCCTTGGCTCTTGATATATAGCAGTCCTCCAATTTCGTTCCTATCTGGTTCTTGAAAGTTGCATGAAAATGTTTTCCAAAATCATAGAAAGTGTTTTTAAAATAATATCTTTATACACACATTCATCTAGAATTTTACTTGAAGAGTTGTACTTCACGATTTATATATTTTTTTTAAAATTGCATTTCTTCAACCGAGATGAAAAACTTACCAACATTAGAGAAGACTTCGTCAGAGCGTTTGATTTTTATAAAATCGCTGGAAATTCTGACATATACGGATTGAACATTTTCTAATACCAACATATCAAAGAACCATTCTTTACGTGCTAGCCACGACCTTACATTATTATCAATTTCTACCTCTTCAACAGAAGAGGTTTAATTCTGAGTTTGATTCGGATAAATGTTCCATCGTGACATAAATTTTCTACTTTTTATAAAACTCATAAATCTTTTGCAGTGGTAATACAAAATTAAATTTTATTATTAATTTCACAATTTCTTTTGCAAGAAAAAAACCGAAGCAGCTGATTAACAACCTATCGATTGCAGATTGAAGGTCTCGAGGCCCATGTGCTTCAATATTCATCCAACCTCTGTGAAAAGTACATCCTCTTACATTTACACCACTAGCGCCAACAGTGGATTTGAGCCACACTAATCCGGGTTGCGAAACAGCACTTCCTCAATCTTAATCTGCGTTCTGAATCAGCAATTCAAATTAAAGTCTGTATTTCATTTCATAAAAAGTTTTATTTAAATTTTATCTCTCAAATACTCAATAAATATGTTCAAATAATTGCAACCTACTGAAAGTAATTAATATTCTTCTGCAGAAATAAAATTCTGTCAAAAAAAGTAATTTTCCATATATACCTGTGAGTAGAATATAGCAAAATTTTATCGTTTTTTTAGAATACAAGTTTACATGAAGTAGCTGCAATTTTGTTAGCTCCTATGGATATTTCGCTTAAAACCCGAAGATTTGGAATAAAATTACTGCAGCGTCCCCATATTAAACTTGTCAATATTGCTTGTTTAAATGCTGATTGGGAGTCAAAGGATAGGCATTTACATAATTTTCGTTCTTTCATTTCTTTCCACCTCTGATTCACACATTGAAAAATTACTTCCATGATAAAGTCTTTCAACTTTAATTCCTTTCTTGTCATATCTATTCCGTAAGCATGATTGCCTCTTGTTTAGGAATACTTTTCGGAATGTTTCTGCAATTTCGATGTATATGGAAAAGTTTTTTAGAAAGGTACTATATTCTAATACTGCTTCTTTTCTCCTTCAATGATCAAATTTTGTTGCTGAATTCAAAAGCTGTGCTCTATATTTCGGCCTTTTTTGGTGCAGTTAAATTTTTATTCTCCTTCACGATGCAAGCGCCCCTTGGTGATGTCAGGGATTTTTTCAACAAAAAATTTTTCTTGTCGCTATGAGCTTCAGAAACGTCGCTGACGGTTGGCCTATCATCATCTCTCATAATGCAAATAACTTAAGCAAATTTCAAACTTGTTTTCCAAATTAGGACCAAAGATCCACTTTAAATGTTACATATTTATTATTAACATACTTTTCTAAAATTTTATTTTTATTATTAAATTCATTAAAATAATAAAGTTGTGTTCCATTTCTCTGAAGCATATTTTCGTATTTCAGTGTATTTTTCATAGCACTTAAGACTTTTTATGATCATGTAACCATAATAGTTAAACTCAATTTATAACTACGTTATATAATTAAACTTGCAACTGTGTAAATACATAACTAAATCTGGCAATGGTGAGGTTACATGAAAAACCGGAATGTTTTTCTCATGCTTCCTCACCGTTGCCTTGTGAAAAACACTCTTTCATTTCAACTATTGTTCACAGTGCATAAAATGAAATAAATTTACGATGCAGATGAAAAAAATAAAATCCTCTTTAATCATATAATGCATTTACATAAAAAATTAAGGCCATTTAATTTAAATAAGGAAATAATTTTATGGTACAATATAGTATTAATTGGAATGTTATGGCTCAGTAAATAATCAGGATTCCATTCGCAAAATGATGAAATTCTTTAATTTTTGTTAATTTTTTTGCTTTAAAGGAACATTCAAATTAGATATTTATTCGATTATTGACCATTTGACAATTCAATGTATACATTTATTATGATTAATACATCATTTTACGACCGTGAAAAATAC
>BMAW01003348.1:0-12026 GCA_019974015.1 Nephila pilipes
GTTGTTTCATTAGTTGATTTTTTTTTTAACCTTTAGAGGCCGGGCGGTCGCATTCGCGACCAAAAGGAACAGTATCTTAAAGGACGGGGTTGGTCGTGAAATCGACCAAGGAGTTCCTTCCCCTCGTAACAGCTTTCGAAACGCTATAGAGCTCGTAAATGCCAATCACTTTACCACCCCTCTTTGTATTCGGAGGTTTTAGTGATAGACCGCCTTTGTACACGCTTCTCGAATAATCCCTTTTTTTCTCCCTTTTTGTGATTTTGAATTGCAATATTTTACTTTAACTTGAAGTATTTTGTAACAGAAATAATTTCGATCATTGTTTTTAATATATCACAGACTAATAACTTCACTTTACTTGAAATAAAATGATTTATTTTTCTCAATTTGATATTTTCTTATTATTTTGAGCAAATTTTTTACGAGTATAAAAATTTGGCATAATCTATGAAAATATTATTAACAGTGCAAAATATGTGAATTGATATGCTCAATTTTTCATATTAAATTTAAATAAAAAATTTTAATTTTTTTAAAGCAAACAGTTTGTATTATTTCTATTTTTTTGTGCTTAATATTATACCTAAAATAAGATTTTTTTTTACTCTAAGAATAAATAATTAATGGATTATTTTATATCGTACACATCTCATTATTTAAAAATAATTTTTTATCTTCTGATTTATATTAATCTTTTTATATTATTGTTCGAGTTAGTAGTTTTAGAAGAAATGCATGTTGTATAAAAATGTTGTCGTGAAAAATTTTATGAGTTTAAGAGATAGTTTTAACATAAAGCAATTTCTTTTACTTTGATTGCATAAAGTAGGATAATTTCATATTTGCATAATGCAAAAGAAAACAGATATTACCAGCACAGATAAAAATCATACTTAAAAGTTGTTCAGCTTATTATTTCTATTATCAATTAAGACTGTAAAACTACTTAAAAATTTATTTGTAATCTATAATGCAATTTGCGGACAATTTACACATAAGTAAGTATCCACAATTTGTTTTAACATTACAGAAACTTACTGAAATTATTAACTGATATTAGAATTATAGAATGACAATTTTAATGATTTCATATAAACATATTATGTTCAATTACATTGCGCAAATTTATGAGCTTTAATTATTACATTGACTATTGGTGTCTTTTTACAAACCTGAGTTGAGCAATTTTGTAAAATTATAAGAAAATAATTTTTTCACTATATATAGATACACATAAAATATGCATTCCAGAAAGAAAGAAAAAACTTCATCTTTAAATAAATAATTAATTAAAATTTTTACTATTTTCAAGATATTATAATGTTTTAAAATTTTCACCACAGTGAATTTTAATATTTTTAAGTTATCTTTTTCTTAATTTCTTAGAATCATTTTTCACAATTCTATGTATGGATTTGGTTCTAATACTATCATTTATATTTTTGCAATTACTTTTTTTCTATCAGTTGCTACGAAAAACAGTAAAAAGCATTGTTACATCTAATTTTGAAGGTTGTTTTTAAAAAAGAACTATTTATCAAAATCCTTATTGCATGAGTAGAATAAATTCGATATCTTATATTTTTTATAAAAAAGACTTTGAATTGTAAATGCATGATGTCGTGAAAAAGATAAAAAGAATAAAAAAGTTTTAAAGGTCAATGAAATAAAATGGCGCATTCTATGAAAGAAAATTAAAATAATACGCTGGAACTATGAAAGTTTGTACATATATTTTAAAAGTTCTATATTTAAAATAAGGGTATATAATTTTTTTTACATGCTCTCATTTTAGGGAACTGTTTTCCCATAAGTTAGCATGAATAAGTAATTCAAAAATGGTAGAAATATATTTTGAAATAGAACTCAACTCATCCTTGTTCAATAATTTCTTTTCATTATAGCGGTGGGAAATAAAATTTTTATCAAAAGTTTTAATTACAAACACAAAACACTGTAATCCCACACTCAAGAAAAAAAAAAGAATATTTTGAGTTATACTCTAATAACAGTATTCGAAAAAGGAAAATAATTTTTTTTGTAAAAAAATTAAAACATGTACAGAATAAAGTGAGTGTTAGAAAATACAATGCTCCGTTGAATGAGTGCTGAAATTATTAGAATTGTTAAAACTTAGTTTTAAAAAAAAACTGCACAAAACATGACCTATTATGCAGTAGTTGATTTGTACCAATGATTCTAAAAAAAGTACGAATATAGTTAGTTTTTCGAACCATGTATTTTCCTTATTTGCATTCATTTATTTTTTTATTGATGATCCATTCATTCATATGCAAATGTAAAAACTTGTGGAGGTAAATTGGAAAAAAAAATTAGAACAGAAACTAGCAATACCTACATTTCCCCCTTGTTTTTCTCTTCAAAAATCTTTAAAAAACAAGTTTTTGTAAGTTCAATTGAATTTTTAAACTCAAGCAAAATACAATATTATATAATACAATTCGCAGTAAGAGAAAAATGCACTTTCATTGATTATTTTAATTCTAAAATTCTGCCTAATGAGTTGTATTTCTTGACTTTATCATAACTAGAGAAGGTTCTTTGAAATAAAACATTCTACTTCTTTTTTCGAAGAAAAATTTTGAAACGTAAAAACTATATATTATCCTACTTGGTTGTTAGAAAACTGCTGTTGAAAAATTCGCCTTTCCTTTTTTCCCCCTCTTCTAACATTAGATAGTTGAAACTCATACGACAGATAAAGTGTCAATAAATCTTTACTGTCCAGCCATTCTAAGCCTGTCTATCTGGATCTTTAAATCTTTGAATGCACAAGGAAGTGCATTCAAAGCTAGGTTAGGGTTAGCTCCGAAAGTACCGAGTGCTATCTTAAACCTTATACATGAAAGGGAAACGAGATAATAGGTTTGAGGGGCACTATTCTTTCGCATTCATTCATTCCCGATTTTATTAACGTTATATGTGTCCGCAATTCCTTTCTTATAAAGTCGCCGTGGATGTCCGGCTTATACGTCTAATAAACCTTAAGTTGTTAAATATATGTTTGGGACATTTTTTTTTGAAAGAGTTTTTCACTAGCCTCTTGCAAGAAAAGCTTTTTTAATTTGATTAAAAACTGTCTCTGGTCAACAACGAATCTAGTAAAATTTTTCGGCAATCATTTTCATTAAAAATGTAGCAGCTAAAAAGATTGATTTTGTTGAAGAAATAAAAATTTCAGAATTCAAAGCTAGCTCGAAAACAATTTTTTGCTTTGTTCGAGAATGAAAAGATAAAAACATTTTTTGAAATATGAAACATGGCAGAAATTGCTTTTACTTTTTCTTTAATCTTAAATATTTTTGTTTCCAGGTCACTATACCTATTTATTTTATGAAATAAATGATGGCTTTTTTATAGAAATAATTATAATAAGGGGACTTTAGGAAGGTTTCCTCCCCGATCCCCAATAGTTTTAGCTTCTCCTCTAACAGTATTACACTTTGTAATAAAAGAAATGTTACCCTAAGAACTTAACTGAATTGAATTATTTTCTTTCTTTATTTATTTTGATTATTACTATTTTCACTTATTATCACTAAAAATCTGAGTATTACTCTTTTAATTTTTATTGTATTAGATTGAAAAATATTCCTTAAATTCTAAGAGTAATACTCAGATTTGTGAGTATTACTCTTAGTGTTCAGACATAGAGTATTACTCTCTTTCATACATAATTTCAGTAACATGCTAATGTTATTGAAAGTATACAGGAAAAATAAGCAACTAAGCTCATCACGAATAACGTTTTATATAGAAAATATATATTTATAAAATATTTCATTTATTTTTTGAGGAAAAAAATGCAAGATTTTTCTTGAGAACAATATACATATTTTATTAATTATAATTCGGTAAGAAACAATTTCTAATGGCTCAGTAATATAACTGTCAAAAAGCACAACTGATTTTTTAAAAAAAATATAATATTTATTGACTTTTAGACAATCGATGCTTACAAATAATATTTAAACTTAAATTTATTTAATGTACATTTGTTCTTCATTAGCATATAATGTGAATGTCCCTTCACGGATATTTATTTCGAGTTTCAGAGAATTAAACAATATTAAAACAATTGATCGTTGATTTGGTTGCGGGTTCGAGCCTTGATGCCAGTAAAGACCCACTAAGTATTCGAGATTGATACACGTAAAATCTGTCAAGGTTCAAAGTCCTCCTGTTGGCGTGGTGTGGAAGTTAGGAGAGGGAGGTGCCAGCTCAAGTGTCATCCTCTTCACATGGCCGAGGTTCAAAATTAAGAGGTTTGCAACTAATAGTTTAAGTGTTGCTTCTAGTACGACGTTAATAAAACTAATCAATCAACCGTCGTTGATTTGAGAAAATCGGAATTTAATCGAAAATCTATCACACTGATATATTCTCATTATTTTTCTTTTCTTTTCGATTAATCATTTTGATTATAAAGAATAATATTTATCTAAATTTTCTAACGGTTATATTATTATATATTTCTTGAAGAACTTCAACCGTAATTTCAAACTAAACATTTCAGAATATGTTACATGGATGGCTTTGATATATATAAAATAAATTTATAATATTTGAAAATTTTTAATGTATTTAATAAAGATTATAAAATTAAAATATGTTATCATGCTACATACTTTTAAACATGTTTTTGAATATTTGATCTTTGAATAAAACGAAATATATATTTATTTTTTTAATGTAGTATTTTATATTAAGTTCAGAGTAAAAGTTTCAAGCAAAAGAAATATTGCTGGAATAGTTAAAATGTTCCAAATTAATACAGATATTATTAAAATCGATAAAAGTTAAAACAATACAAGACTTTTTTTTTCCATTGCTGATTTATTTCTGTTATTAATTCAGATTAATAGAAAATATTACAATTTTTTTTAATAATTTGAACATTTTCCTTAATTATTCAAAAGAATTACAAATTTATTCAGATTTTTAGATGCTAAAAGCATATTCACACTTCCTAAATAATTAGAGGAGAATTTTTGTGTGTATAAATAGATAATTCATATTGTTTATGTATTAAAATTTGAAATGGTATATAATATAATTTGATAATTATAACATGTAACGGGGTTGTCTTCACTGCCGGCTATAAATATTGCTAAATAAAATAATTATACTAGATCTTTCCGGATTATTGTATATGAATAGAATAATGTACTGCATGAAAATTCTAATTGTGATACTAAGAATGCTACAAGGAAATTGTAGGAAAAAAGCATTGCTTCAATTTTTAGAACATCTTTCCCAAAGTTTCTTGAATTGGAAATGGACAAATAACCGCAAAGCGGCTTTCAGAGGGAACTTCAAAGTGACTACTACATTGGTTGTTAGGGACTTCTTGGAACTCAAACATCCCCACTGCACATCAGGTTCAAACATTCAATTTGGTCCTTTTGTCGGACGACACTTAAAAATGTCAATCATTGACGAGAAAGGGGGTAAGTAATGTAGTAAAAACACCCGTCCTTATCAGGACTTCCTTCTCGAAAGTGCCCGTCCTCAAAAGGTTAAAGCAGGTTTTCTTGTTACCAAATATCAATAACATAAATATTTAATATGAAGAAGGTCTTTATTTTAACGCAGTTTGGCGAATAAAAAAAAAGAAAAATCTTCTAGTGAAATGACAATTTTACGTTATTTAAAATGATAGTGAGACAGCCTTTGAGCTCCTTTGCTCAAATTTCTTACGTAGAATATCCTTGATTCGGATAAATTTTAGCTTGCTTAGCCTTATTTTAGAAGAGTCTGAATGAAGATTATTTGAACACTTAATAATAATTTATTGTTAGGGAATTTATAATTTTACCTTTTGATTTCCATAGCTCTTCCCATCCAGTCATTATATGAGCTTGAACATACAAAACATTTTAAAGTTAAAGCATAAAATAATAAAGGTTAGGTATTTGAATATTTTTTCATATGATCTAGGTATCATAAGAAATTCTGAACTTGGAAATATTTAATTTGCTTCACTGCTAATTAATAACTTTGCAATATTGCATTAATATGTAATCTAACATACTTTGGATACAAAACGAGCTACATTTTTATGTCTATATAAATTCAAAAGCTGTGTTCAGAATCAAATGAGCTTCATCACAAAAGGAATGATTAATTCATTGGTTTCATAACATCTGACTAGAAGCAACTCCAGGGTTATTGGTGACGAGTCTCGTAATTTTAAACATCGGTCAAGTGACGAAGACGACATAGGAGCTGGCATATTTCCTAACCAATGTTAATCACCATGCCAAGGGGAGGACTTTGAACCTCGACAGATTTAAAGTATATCCACCTCGACTACACTTTATTGGTATGAAGGCTCGAGTCCATGACTGATGAAAGACGTCGGCTACGAGTTCGTGACCTTGATCACTAGGCTAACGAAGCCTCGGCACAATATGAAAGATTTATAATTAGCTTGATTGACAACTGTCTGAAAAATAAGAACGTGACAACAAATAAAGCAAATGCATATGAATCATATAATGAGGCTGACCATAACTAGAATTACATTAATTCTTTTGAACTATTATTTTGTACCTTGGAAATATACGTAAGAGGTTTAATTTTAAACAGTACAAAAAAGACATTTCCCTGGGAATTTAGTTCACATATATCACATACTGTTAGATTGTGGTTAGAGAAATAAATCTTCTTTTTTTCTTTTTTGACTATCTGTCAATAATATTGCAGTTTGTAGACTCTAAATTTAAAAGAAAAAAATGATTGTTCGAGAATTGAATCTAATGGAAAAAAGTGACTGAAAAATAATTATTTTAAATAATTTTACATGTCTTAAATATTAACAATTGATAAACTGGTGTTCTTCCACCGACAACAAAACATATAGTTTTACATAGGGTATAAAAATACGATAAAAAAAATATTCGAATTTCACTTATACAGTAAAATTATTTGCAAAGTGAATACCGTTGAAACGTGATGACAAAGAATTTAATATCGTGCCCAGAAAGATTCAATAAAGAAGTGCGTTTTCAAATATCTTCTTTTTTTTAATAATTAAGAGAAAACTATATATTTATAAATTCTCCTGATTTTTAAGTTTTTCAATAAAGTTCTTTTTAATCTGAAATCACAATATCATGCAGGATAAATGTTATGCTTGAATCATTAATTTTAATTTTTCTCTTCTTATATACTATATAAACACTCATTTCAAACATAAAATTGAAAGAGGTCAGTCACAAGGGTATACTTTTGTAGTCGCTTCGAAATTTGACAGTTTCACGACTAATCTATTACTATTTAATGCAATGAATTTCGGAGTGTTAGCATATAAAAACACGCATACACAGTCCACGCATACATGCTTTGAGACTCCATTCTCATCCCTAAATATCTTGCTACGTTTTCCCATAGCGAATAGGTAAATAGGATAACGATTACATTGTTACGACGTTTCGTACCTTTTCATTTAAACACCCTTAGTACATGGGATTACTATATTGTTAAAAAGTCAATACATGTTAACTCTAGCATATTTAACGCGTGGGACTATAAATGTCATTTTAGCAGAAAAATTAAGTGGTAGCTAAAGTTCTTAATTTGGATCCATCATCTTGGACTGTGCGCTCACCCTTCATAAATTAAAATGATGCAGCTTTCTGCCGAGTAAAAGACGATTAGAGATTCTGATTCTCACAGATTCTGTTTTCTCGAACAATGCGCCCAATTTATAAGAACTTAATCTAATTCTCACCAAATCCAAGAAAAGTTATTATAACTATCAAATAATTATACCCCGGTTAAATAATAAAAGAAAATAATATTTTTAAAGAAGTTTCACCGTAAATGATAATTTAAAATTGTATTTTTAAATCAAACCTTACAGTGTAAAAATAATCTTATTTTTAGAGTTATTTATCATAGTCTTAAAATTCTTACTTTAATTTTAGAATAATTATACTAAAGAATAATACTGTTTTATATTGAAAACTATAATGTAATGTAATAAGAGCTATATATATATATATATATGTAACCTCTGCTAGCCGCATATAATCTTTGTTTCTACAACTTTATGTAGATTGCGAATTGCAACAGTAGAAAAAAAAGAGATTCAGTTGTTGTTCTAATGTTTGAAATTTAACGCCATAAATAAATAAATATTTTGTTTTAAAATTTAAAATGAAAATTCTTTTTGCACAGAAAATAATATATTAAGATGTAGCAAATCACTACATTATTAATTGGTGCCCCTGTGAATTGTTAAGGTTTAATATTATGGCGACAACCGATAAATTAGAATGCCCAACGGAAGCTGCTTATTTTTCAGAAACTATGATGGTAAGCATAAAAATTCCACCATTTTGGACAGATAAACCTGAAATTTGGTTTTATCAAATAGAAGCGCAATTGAAAATTAATGGTATAACTAATGAAGATACAAAGTTTAACTACATTGTCGCACAAATGGAACCTAAGTATATCCATACTATTTGGCACATAATTACTGATAAATCTGAAAATAAGTATTTTTTGGCCAAGGAGCGTTTATTAAATGCATTTAAAGAAAGTGAAAACAAACGCATCAAACGCCTTTTCATTGGCATTGAAATTGGCGATATGAAGCCAAGTCATCTGTTGCAAAAAATGAAATCTTTTCAACTACTGATATTTCAGAGATGGTATTGAAAACATTATGGATGGAAAAATTGCCGCATCATATTAAGCATGTATTAGTGGTTAGTGATGAAGGTATTGATAAATTGGCAATTATGGCAGATAAGATTTATGACATGCATTCACAAACTGAATTGTATGAAACCCATTCAAACCAAGTCGCCAATTCGAGCACGTCACCAAATAACATTTCACTATTATTAGAAAAGATATCTTCGTTGGAACAGAGGATTGAAGAATTGCATTTCCATCGCCAATCAAATGAGAGAAGTCGCAATGTAGAAAAATATAACAGATCATCATTTAGAAGTAGAAGCAGATGTCGGAAGCGTTACGATCCGAAAGGTAATCTTTGCTATTATCATTTTACTTTTGGATCTAGATGCTTTCCGGAAAAATGTAGGCCGCCATGTAATTGGAAGAACCAGGAAAACTTGCATTCGCAGCAGAATTCAAAATTAGCGGTCAATTCTACTGCTGATGAATTAAATAATTGCCGCGAATTTAATTATAGACTTTTTTGTATTTGACAAAAAAACTGGGATTAAATTTTTGGTTGATAGCGGTGCCGATGTGAGTCTTATTCCAGCTTCGTGTGGTGACAAAGTAGTTGGCGATTTTAAGCTTTACGCCGCCTTTATTAATCCCCTGTTTTGGACACCAAATTCTCTCTAGATTTAGGACTTTGCCGAGATTTTCAGTGGCCATTCATCATAGCCAAATTCAATAAAGGAATTTTGGGTGCCGATTTTCTAAACTGATTTAACTTATTGATTGATATCAAAAACAAAAATAATTAATTGATGGTGTAACTAAACTAAGCATCATTGGTGAAATTACATCATCAGCCGATGAATTGAATGTAAGCACCTTAAACAAAAATGAAATGCTCCTTCTACTTTTCAAAGATTTATTAATACAGTTTTCATTGGACTAGATTTCCTTTTTCCGTATTTGGATGACATCTCAATTGCGTCAGAATCTGAGGAACAGCATAAGAAACCTTTTACGGAAGTATTTAGTAAACTTCAGAAATACGGTCTACGTATCAACTTATCAAAATCAGTAATGGGAGTAAACAAATTAGAATTTTTGGGATTTTTGATAACACCAAATGGTTCAAAACCTCTTCCAGAGAAAGTACAAGCTATAATAAATTATACACTTCCTGAAACTATTCACGATCTTCGTAAATTTTTAGGAATGATTAACTTCTATAGAAGGTACTTAAAAGATGCAGCTAATACTCAAGCTCCATTAAATGAATATCTAAAAGGTTCAAAGAAAAAATATCGAAGGAAAATTCTATGGACAGAAGAAGCAAAGAAGTCCTTTGAAAAATGCAAAGAAATTTTAGTCAATTCAGTTTCGTTAACCTTTCCCAATCCAGATCTACCATTAGCTTTATTTTCTGATGCCTCTAATTTTGCAATTGGATCTGTTCTACAGCAATATGAAGACAGAGATTGGAAGCCAATAGTATTTTATTCCAAAAAGTTAAATGATACTCAAAAGGCTTATAGTACATATGATCGAGAACATTTAAGTATATATCTCTCGATCAAACAATTTAAACATATGCTAGAAGGCCAAGAATTTACAATATTTACAGATCACAAGCCGATTACATATGTTTTTAAACAGAAAAATGATATAGAATCACCAAGGCAATTAAGAAATCTCCAGTACATTTCTCAATTTTTAACGAACATAAAATACGTCACTGGAAAAGATAATATTGTTGCAGACACGATGTCTAGAATTGAATCAGTTTCAGACATTGATTATGATAAAATAGCAGACGAACAAATCTGTAATGAAGAACTAAAAGAATTATTAAATGATAGCAAAAATTTAAATTTTAAACAATATCCCTTAACCTCAGGAAAAGTTATTTGGTGTGATATTTCAATTTCCAATATTCGACCTTTCATACCACAACCGTTTCGAATGAATGTTTTCCATAAAATACGTGACCTAAACCATCCTGGTATCAAATCATCAGTGAAGCAAATAGCATAAAGATTCATTTGGATGAATATTAAAAGAGATGTTAAATAATGGACTAAAACTTGCATTAACTGCCAGAAAAATAAAATTATTCGGCATACACAGTCAAAATTCAATTCATTTGAAGAACCCGACGAAAGATTTAGTATTATACATATCGATATAATTGGACCATACCCACCATCAAATGGCAATAAATATTGTTTAACATGCATTGATCGTTTTACCTGTTGGATGGAAGTTATACCTATCGAAAATATCACCTCAGAAACAATCACAAAGGCATTTTATGCAAATTGGACTTGTCGTTTTGGCGTTCCATACACCGTAATTACTGACAGAGGAAATCAGTTCAGATCAGAGCTTTTCAAAAGTTTAGGTATTATTTTCGGAATTAAAATGCAAACTACATCATACCATCCCCAAAGCAATGGCAAAATTGAGACACAGCATAGAACACTAAAAGCAGCCATTAGAGCTCACGATTCAATCAAATGGAGTGAGAATTTACCAACTATACTCCTTGGCATACGTGCATCTCTAAGTGAAGATACCAATAGCTCCATTGCAGAAATGGTCTATCGTAAATCACTAAAGCTCCCTTGTGAATTCTTTCAAGAACCGAAAACAAAATTAGAACCAGATACCTTCACTAGCGAACTACGAAAACAAATGGGAAAATTAAAACCAGTTAAAAACAGGCTTAAAAGAAAACAAAATATATTTTTCCATAAAGATTTGAAGTTGTGTTCACATGTATTTGTTAGAGTGGACCTTGTCAAGAAAGCATTAGAATCTCCATATAAAGCACCTTTTCCTGTGGTTGCCAGAAATGACAAATATTATACCTTAAAAATTAAGGGAAAAGACATCAATGTTTCCGTGGATCGATTAAAGCAAGCTTATTTGTTAGACTCAGGAGAAGATGATTTCCGAAACTTAACAAGTAAAGAAAAAGAAAACACCCAACTAAACGGAGACGACAATGTTAAAATGGAGTATACAAAATTTAAAACATCACGTAGTGGACGAAGAATTACTTTTCCAGCACGTTATGGAGATTATGTGAATATTTAATGTTATATAACAATTTTTGATACAGAGTTTGTAAATAGCTTTTATGTACTTTACTGCAATGTATATATTCATTTGATATTAATCACTATTTTCTTCTTGTATCGCAACTATATGTTGCATGGAAGGGGAGTAGTGTAACCTCTACTAGCCGCATATAATCTTTGTTTCTACAACTTTATGTAGACTGCGAATGGCAACAGAAGAAAAAAAAAGAGATTCAGTCGTTGTTCTAATGTTTGAAATTTAACGCCATGAAT
>BMAW01003350.1:0-37509 GCA_019974015.1 Nephila pilipes
CAATTAAAGCCCTTGTCAAAGACATTTGGGTATAAAAATAATCTTAGGGGAAAAAAGAATTTTAAAATAAATAAAATTTCTTAAAATATACGTTAATAAAGAAATAAATCCAAAAATTATTTCTCCCTTTCTTCATTTTATTTCGAGATATTAATAGCAATTCAAAAATATTATTTGATTAAAGAAACTTCATAATCATAATATAATATTCATAAAAAATTAAATGAGTTCAGATCAATCATTTATATTTAATTCTAGAACACTAGCGTGTTTAAATATGTAGATATGATTAGAGATATGTAAGACTTACGAGCTCACATAAAATTCTCTTTATTTGCTTATATTATAATAATGATGGTTTTAAATATACTGGAAGTCATTTGCCATTTAAATTTAACATAATCTACAGAACGGAATAATAAATTTACATAATAATAAATTACTAATACAATTATATATCAATACAGAAAAATCACATGATTTCTTATGGTGCTATCCATATATAGGTTTTCCAGATTTGCAGTAGGATGTTGCTCTATATTTTCTGTCTGAAAAGGTTACATCAAACATAACTTTGCTCACCAATTGTTATCTTATAAAGCTAAAATTAGAATTAATACTCCAAACAAGGTATTCAGTAATTTGTAATTTAAATTATTTAGGGAACCGTCCATAACATTTACATAACCTGCTTTCTTTCTGTTTATTTCTGCGTCTGTGTGAGTAAGCATTTCTTTCTTTACTACATCGGAAAAAAACAAATTATAGCAAACAATTGGTCCTTAGCATACTTCGCTTCAGCAACTGGACTTGATCTAGTATGTACTATACTTTTTCCACTATTTTTCTGTTTAGAGTTATTATAAATTTTCGTAGACCGCCCATAGCCATTTATTCCTTTTACTACCTCAACATCCAAAAATATAATATGCCTTTGTTTATTTGTATCTTTAATATTTTTGAACTTCTATTTTTCTTTTGAACATGTAATTGAAACTTCTTTTACATTTTTCCATATTGCTACAACACTCAATTTATAATATCGGGGAAAAAATCCCTAAATCAGGATCAATCCATATTTTATCATCAGGAATATAATCTAGATCAGCATCACTCTCTCTCTCTCTCTCTGTGTGTGTGTATGTGTGTGTGTGTCATCACATTCTTCATCAAATTCAAACTTTCGCTATGATTAGATTCCAACATCCATTCTTGAATTTCTTCATACGTTGCGTTATTTGGTCCTTTCTACAACACGGTATGAAAAAATAATCGAAACACTTTTATATATGCTACTCAGAAATTTAAAAATGAAGACACTATCACTAGGATTGCTTTAAAATTACGTGTTAAAAAGTCGTATATTACTAGAGATACCTAACACTTACGTGGGTAAATTTTCGTATATTATTAGTGACACGTAAAATTCAGGTGGTGAGCCCTAGTTCTTGGAGCAAGAAAATGAATCGTAGACGAAAAATTCAAATCACTTAGCATGCAGCCAACTAAGTTACTCCTCGAAGCACTCAATATCAAACAAGTGTATCGGTGGAATGGAAAGGGCAGAACAGAATCAAACAAGGATGACCGTATGTAAGATTTAGGTGCACTAGTGTTCTAGAGTTAAACTAAGAATAACCTTAAATTTCTAAGTTAATATTTAACATGAACTAAAACTATTTTAAAACCACTGCTTAGTATTGGAATTATTTTCATACAGGTACTGTTAAGTAATCTTGTATGATTTTATCTTAATCAAAATTCGTTTCTTATAATTTCCAACATATTTGGCAGTGCTAATTATTATTTGGGTTTAAATAATTGATTAACAAATTTAATGTTTATTACACGTTCATTGCTGGTTCCTGAAATAACTTGTTACATCCCTACGTTATTTGCTTCAATTTCGATTACTATTTAATAATATATTCACTAATAAACTATCTAATGAATAAAAGTGTATTGATCATAACAGCTATTTAATTCAGATCTAACTATGGATAATCGATTTCCAATTTTTTGGCTATTGAATCTATGGATGTAACCCATATGTGTCAGAAACCACCATTTAGTCTGAAACACGTCAGAATATAATTATTATTCTTTTGATCTGAACCAATCCATTCGAGTCCTCAGCATTTAAAGAGAGTTTTAAAGATATCCCTCAGCAACCAATACACTGATGTTTCTGAATTCACTCCGAAAGCTCTTTACTCGGAGTAAGTATGTCTCACATTGATTACTGCAGCTCACTCTCTCCACCACTTACTAACTTCATATTTAATTATTCGCTACTTATAAACACAGTCTATCAAATCTTTTCAATAATCTTTGTTAGTTATATTTTAATCTACATAAAACACTTTAATCCATTGGAAAACATCTTCAATTAAAACGATATCATTTAAAGTCACCTAGTGTTAGTATAAGATAGAAACGAGGTAGACCGTTAGTCATAAATAAATAATGAATTATACATATTCTTTTTATTTTCGTCTTTCATCATTCTCTGCTCATTCAAGTAATTTCAGTATTACAATAACCCGAATAAATATCTATATTCTACAATATTTTATAGGGAAAAAAATTAACGTCTTATTTTTCGAATGAATAATTGCTTTAGTTATATTTTCATCTGAACGAATTCTTTTACGTTACGCATTGAATAAATACATTTAATTGTTTATAAAATTTTGCTAAGATATCTTGAACATTTAATAACCGTATTTTTGCAGGATTTTACGCTTCACTGGGAACAATTTTCCATAACATCAAAAATCTGTTATAATGATAGTCAAGACATATATTTAATCAATTTTTCCTTCCGAACTGATTTAGTAAATATTTCTTTCCATTAGTTTTGGTAACTGTCATAAATTACAAAGGTGTTAAATAGGATACAGTTTTAAAATGTGAAATTGGAGAAAGAAGATTTAATTTCATATACAGTAATTGTATTTATACTTTTCACTACGTTTATGAAATATTACTGTATTTCACAATTATTATCAATGAAAAATTTTATAATAAGGAATATATATTATCAATTTAGCATTAAACACAGGTACTAATATTAATTAAATCTTATTATAATACTTCCTGCAATAGAGTTTTCACTGGAGGAAAAGATAACAATTGTTATAAGAACACAGTAAGATAGTTTTTACAATGCTTTTAAAGCCATTTTTAAATGGCTTTAGTTACAAAGAGTGGAACAAAAAAACACTTAAAACTCGTAATTAATTCTTAATAATGTTATGCTAGTAACCGAAATTCAATGTTTTAGGATATGAGCCACCAATAGGAGAACGTATTATACTTTTCATTATAGCTGTTTTATGAATACTACACTTCTATCACGAATTCTATATATTAGACTTCCTATTAGATTAAGTAAGTAGCCTTATAATATCAATTACTTTACACACAGCTTATTTCTCAAAATTAAATGCACAATACATTTTTTAAAAAATGGTATTAACATTATGAATGGACACTATGTACATTGCTACATTGAAACTCACGAAATATATAAGTAATGAAATAAATGTTATGATAAGATGGGGTTTTCTAAGCTGGAAGTTCTTTATGATTACAAAACAGTATGGCATTTTCCTATGCATTTTTATATGACTCATTTCTAAACTTCTAATAAAGCTAAACATTATTCTTTACTTTATCTACTTCATTTTAGATATAAAATGAAGAAAATAAACTATTTTTAAAAATCATTAATAAAAATATTTCATAAGAAATATTTGATTTAAAATTCAACTGTTTAATTTTTGACAAACATTCCTTATAGTTAAAATTTGTAGTCTTAAAAATGACAATTGAATTTATTTGAATTATTCAAATAATTGAATTATACTGGAGGAAATCAATATAATTTATTTATGCTTATTCATATAAACGTTGTTTTTTAACAATGAAATATCAATGTTTTAAGAAAGATTAGAATGGATTCACTGTCATAAGGAAAAACAAATATAAATAACACTTTTATTTTAAAAAAATGATTTATACGTTTGTATATTTGCTTGCTTTAAAATTTAAATTTTCTGAATTTCAAGCAATCCGACATTTGTAGTAAAATTCACTAAATGATTTGTAATTACTTCATATTCTTAATAACTTTAAAAATTAATTTTGGTGAATTTATAGAGTCAAGTATATATCATAATTATTTTTATAAATGGGAAGCAATACTTGACGCATGCTGAAATGATAACAATATTCTTGTCATTACAATATTTTTAGGAAGATGCAAGTAAATATTTTAACACTTCATTAATAAGTGATCAACAACACCTATTGAATGACTTGTGAATTTCGACCATTATTAACAAATTTAAAATTATCTCTGACTGATATTTCATTTACATAGTATTCAGCAAATTATATTGTTCACATCTCTTCAATAAATTCAAATTAAATTTCACATTTTATAAATATTTTTAGATGTGAAAACTTAATTACTATTTTTATATAATTCAGAAAATTGTTCCTTCAATAGCATATAGTTATCTACAAAGACAGACTATTCATTTTAAAAATACCAACTCAGTTTCATTGAAATAAATGCGATTTCATACAAAATTACATGACTGAATGAAATTAAATTATTAAAATTATTATGTTTAGAATATTTGACTTCTAGAATCTCAGTAGACTATAGATTTATATTAAGTTTTTGATATAACTCATCTGAATGGAAGATCCAAATAATAAATCATTTATATTATGTGAAATTAGTTAAATGAAATTTGAAATCAAATAGTTAATCAAAAGATATGTAAATACAAAAATATTATTATGGGGAATTTTTGATTTAATTCATCTGCATAACAATACATTGCAAGAATATAACTTTTTTCTTTAATGTGACGGAGAGAGATATTCAAAAGTTCCATTTTGTTTGAATAATACACGTTTTTGAGACTCTGGAACCAACTGAGTAGGAAGAAATAAAATAAAAACTGTAATATATTTTTTAGCTTTAGTAAAGAAAAAGATTATAATTAAACTTCTTTCTATGTTTAGAGGGCTTATCAATGACTAAATGTCCTGCAACAATTTCTTTCTTACTATCGCCTATAAAATGGAGATTAAATTGTAGTTTTTATGTAAAGTTTTCCAATCTTTTTCAAAAATGTTTCCTTCAAAAGTTCAAATCCCAGTTAATTACCCTCTCTACCAGAGTACTGTTAAACTATGAATAATTACCATATAATACTATAAGGAATAGAATGTAAAATTTATAAACTTCACAAAATTGTAATTTAAATGTAAAATAAAAGTCTCTAGAAGACAATGAAACTATCATCTTACTGAGCAGCAAATGTACTGAGAAATTTCTACATTTAATCACTAGTTAATAGAGAGTAGTGTGTTTTAAAAATAAGAGCAATTTAATGAAAATAATATACTTTTGGACTATAAATATTAGATATAATTGGGTTAGTGAGTGGCTTTATAACTGGATCCTTTACCCAATTTTTGTATCTATTTTAAGTTAAAAACATATTTTATCGTGAATTATTCATAGGCAGTGTGTTGTAGGAAGCATTAATTAAAACAACGATTGCAGGGAATTCATAATAAAGAAATATAAAATTGTGTGAATACATATTTTATGCATACGTAAGCTGATTGTCAATCCATGCTTTTTAGGGTAACAAATATAAATAAAAATTCTTATTCGATTTTAACATAAATTTCTTTTCAAGATCTGGAAAACAAAGTTATTAAATTTTCAAAAACATTTATACACATGCAGCTTTTTAAACTTCTGAAGATAAAGATATCCAAACTGGGATTATTATTTAATTTTATTATTATTATTTTAATTATTTGTGTCCTCCACCGTTTTATTCTGGAGGGGCAGATGAATTACACAAACACAAAATCTTAAAGAAAAATATTTCTATTGAGCAATGTGCAAAAATTATTCAATATTTCAGAAAAATAAGGGTTTCATTTTTCACTCACAAAGACCATATGCGTGTCATGTGGCAGCTGTAGCCTTATGGTTATGATCTAGGAGCTGCGGCCAATATTTTTTTCGTCGGGTATTAGATTCAAACACCCTGATGCCACCAAAAAATTTCTTCGTGAGCAGGATTGATGCATGCCGTGGCTGACAGTCCTTCCATAGACGTGGTGTGGAATTTTGGAGAAGGAGGTTGCAGCTCAGATGTCGTTATCATTCCTTTACAGAGGTTTAAAATTACGAAATCCGTAACCAATAGACTTTGTGTGTTGCCTCTATGCTTGACGTTATTAAATCAATCTATCAATTATTATCATTTCTTTTTAAAATACCTCTTTATCGGCGTGTGATATTGGCTAATTTTAAACTGTTTATGATGCAAGAGTATGTAAAAAAAACCTTTAAGAAACTGTAAGACAGACTCGACTTATTGCCGGGTTAATTTTGATTGTGTTCAGCAAAACATTATTGAAAAAAACCCAGTAGCTTTAGTTCGGCTCTGTTCTCAAAAATTTAGAATCAGTCCTTATTTTCTCTAGATTTCATAGCTTAAGAATATTTTCCCTTGGAACAGCTAAGCATACCTAAGATATAACTAGCTCAAGCCAGATGTCCATCAAGAAATTCAAATGATACAGCAATTCATATTAATACTTAAGGACAAAAAATGCTAAAAAATTTAGCGAAGTAAAGAAATTATTATACAGCAATAAAATCATGTTACATAAAAATAAAAACAAAATACACAGAAATTAATAATTCCTAGGTTAAAATACTGTACTTAAATATATTTAAGTGCTCACTATTAATGTTTAGTAAATAATAAGAAAATTCGGAATTGCTTTCCTGAAAGAGTTTTATCTGAATCTTTCCTTTACTTGTGTTGCATTACTTTTTAAAAAGAAATATATCAGAATGACAAATCACCCACATTAGATCGAAAATATGTTTCAATATTATATGAATTCAGTTATTTCACTTATTTTTTTTTTTGGATAATTGATCATTGCATAAAATATATAAAATGCATTAAAATATTATTACTTTGTTATGATTATTCACAAAAGAATAAACGTACATTAACATGCAATTTCAATGTCTTTAATAAAGAAATTTTCGCATTGGAATGTAATTGCATGTCCTATGGTAATTGTGATGATAAAAATATTTTCTTTTACAGTATTAAGATATATTTCCTTGTGAAAAAGGTGGCAAGGGAGTTAAAAAGAAGATAACTATTCAATTATACTAGTTTATATTAATATGGTTTTTATAAATATTTCCTTTCCATTAACTAAAAAAGTAATTAAAACCGAAAATATGAAATGAAAGAAAAGTATTCAAGCTAGTGTTTTATAAGAAATACGTGTTTACTTTAAAGCACTTAATACACTTTTTAAGAATTTTAATTAAGAATTCTTCTGGAAAAGTATTTTATTTATTTTTCTCGAAGAAAAAAGTGTTTAAATGCATATTTTAGTTGTATCTTATATTTCATTTTCTCTACTTCGAATGTCAATAATTTCTCAGTAAAAATTAAAAATTAATTAAGATTTTAGCAACCATATTTATGATTGATAGGAAAATAAATTTAAGTATAAGTCTTTTTCAAACAATAGAATGCGTGCTTACTATTTTACTGATATTAATAATCGATTAATTTAAATAACTTTAAATTAATATAAAATTTAATATTATGTATATGTGTTAATTAGTTTCTTATTTAAATTCGGGAAAAATCCAACAATTAGATAACACTGAATTTTAAAATGAATTGATTGTTTAATACTGTTAAAGTGATATTCATTCAATGCCAGCAATAATCAATCTAAATATTAACTTAAAATTAATTTAAGTCTCATACTCATAACATTAGTTATTTTCATTAAAAAGAAACTAACTTTAAATAAATAAAATTTTCAAATAGTGCGGTATCATGAAGTATATTAGTAGACAATGGCGAAATTTTTTTATTAGTATTCCACCAATTTTATTGCTATGAGTTATCCCATTTGAAACATTAGATGAAATAACATTAGATATCGCATAATTAAAGAAAGATAATAACATTAGATTGGTCTGAGGTAAGTTATATCTTTGGGTTGATAATATAATAATCCCAAAATACTAATAATATCTTAAATAACACTTTTACTATCATATTATTCAACTTGGTAGATGAAATGTTTATTCTTTTGAACCCATTACACTAATTCAGATTTTTTAAATAGTTCACAGAAGACTATTTATGATAGTATAAAAAGGCACATTTTATCTTAAGCTATCTTTCAAAATCTTATAATTTTTTTAGAATTACGTTTTTAATTTTCTTCATGATAGAATAAGGTAACATTAAAAGTAATATGGCTTAAAAAGCTTAAATATGACGTTCCCACAAACAAAAAATTGGATTTAAAATATATTAAACTGCATTTGTATTACAATTTGTACAAATTTATTTTGAGTATAAATACCTGAAACTTACCTTTACTGAATTTATTATAAATACACGGATGTAAAAAAAAATATTAACTTTTAAGACGTTTATTGCATTTCATTTATAATATCATTTGTGCATGACATTTATCTATATCATAACCTATATTTTCAAACATTTTATTACACTCTCAATTCACAAATTTTTTTAGTCTTGGAATGTTCTAGTTTTCTTATCAAAACTTTGACTTTTCAATGCATGACTAAAAAGGCATGAATAATAAATATGGTGTCTGTACTTCGCAGGATTAAATAACTTTAATTGGTGTGATGTGTAAATTTATAATTTCTATTTACAATGGTCCCCTAGATAATCGAAATAACATAATTCTTCAGGGAAAACTCTTTATTTGTAAGGTTCCTGCGCCCCTTTTTTCTGGTTTTAGATCGGTCTGCTTCAGTATTTTCTTTCTCACATCTATGCTGCAGTTGGAAAGATAGGAATCAATTTCCCAACAAAATATGTTACTTTGACAAACCTTGTCGCAGTTCGGAGTTCATATACCCTCCATGGGGAAGGAAAAAGAAATATCTTGTAGTTTTGCTGTGCCCACACCTTGGGGACAGTATATCTTGATCAATTATAAATTGTCTTCATATATTTATAAGTAGTGATAATGTTGAATTCTCATTTGTTTTCTTTTAACTTGAAAAGAAATTAATAATTAAAATGATTTGTACTCCATGTATATTCTTCCTTTTTTAGTAAGGTTTTGTAATAATTCAGCGATAATGCAAAAGCGAATTATAATACCTAAAGAAAAGGAAAACCATACTTAAATGTTAAATGCGTGGAATAGACAGAAATATTTTTCGTTTGTGTAAATTTGATGGCAGATTTTCAACATTGAAAACAACTGCAGGTCACATTTAATCTTTTTTTTTTCTTTTTGAAAAAGTTATTTAGTTAAAACCACAGAAATGTGTTGTCATTCTTATGTAATTTTCCTTAATATCTATAATTATCTGTATTTTCATAAGCTTGTTTTAAGTGGAAATGAGTTGGAATTATAATTTGAAATTAATATTTCACGTACATTTTATCTTCAGAATATTCCATCTTATGTAATTAACAACATCTAAGAATTATATATATATATATAACATATTATGATAAATCATTCATACATTTCTTCCATAATGTGATAAATTCAACATGAATTTTAGAAAAGCAAATAATTTGGAATACAAACATAAGTATCGAGTATATATTTTAAAAACAAATACTAACACTAATAAGACAAAAAAAATCATCTAATATAAATCATTCTGCATCAAATTATTCAAAATATAATAAATGTTGCATCCTATACATTTTTAGAATCTTTTAATGTTTTTTTTAAATTTAGATTATTATATTTATCATTATATAAATGACGCAAAACATATCTAAGAGTATCACATTCAGTAATAAAAATCTAAAATAATTGAAAGAAAAAATTATTCGATACTCACATCTGATAAGCGTTCGACAGAAAAAAAAAGTCACATATACTTACATTTACTCACAATATATTCTACAGTATGAAAAAGGTATTTAAATGAAACATTGAGCACTTTTAAGGCTTTAGCGCAACTAAGACAAGTATTCCAGCAATTGTCCCGTGGACGAATTTAATTTTTAGTTACATAAACTAATTCTTTGAATTTTTGTTTATTTTTTTTTCATTCTAATTATAATTATTGATTTCAGATATTCTTTTAATATGTAAGGGGTGCGTGTTACCTCTGTAAATTAGGAAACTGTTTGACAGTAATTCAAGTTGAGTGATTATCTATTCATTTTCTACAGCTAACGATTGAATTCTTACTAGTTGGTTACTTACCCTAAGATCTAAATTCCGTTGAAATAAATGATGATTAATCCATCTGTATTTTCTCTGCCGCCAAACAAAAGGCTCCTATATGTTTCAGGCTATCTTGTCACACCTGTCTCCTTCAGTTACTCTATTTTGCTTGCTCCAGCAATCTTCGGGTTGAGGGAAAGAAGTCAACTTTACCTTGAAATCAATTTCATCATAAACACCTACACTTGAGCGGGCATCGGCCACTGGAAGATGCTTTTGCAGTCTTGCTCTGTCCGCACCGTTGGAGACGACATCCGAAGAGCGAAAATGTTTGGCAATCTTGGTATCATCATGCCCTAGCAAAGTAGGTCACTTGCAATAAAAATAACAAGAAAGGGGGGGAAAAGAAACAAAAAAGGGGAGTGAAAAAAAACTATAAAAATCTACAAAAAATAGAAATATCTTACAAAAATGAACTAGGTCTGATCAGTACCCAGTTTTCAAAGTGTTAAGTTATATAATGGAAACAGATTATGTTCAGATTCAACACTTTACATTCTTCTCTCTATCTCATCTTTAATCTTGAACCTCTGGGATTTTATTTCCTTTCCCTCTTTAAATTGATTTCTTTGTACGCAGAAAATCTGCACTGATTTCCAGTGTCGTGTTACTTCCTTCTTACTGCCAGAATTATTTCTATGTCTTACGGTTTGGTGTGAAATCTCTAACATTAAGTTATTCCTGTTTATTACTAAACTTATCGTGAAGTTTTGTTACTATAATTTTTTTCAAATTATTTCATTGTTTTATAAATTTTATGTTTTTCTCTATATTCTCTACATCTGCATGAAATATTTGGCTGCCAAAGGAGAAAGAAATAATTTGAATTATATAGTCAGTTAAGGATGAGTCATCAAAAAGAGTCGTTCTCTATTAAGCGTCTTTTGGTTAGAATCGAATGTAATTGGTATTGCATCTAAAAATTAAATTCTTCTATTAGTGAACATTTTAATTTTTCTCAAAAATTCCCTCTTATTCTCTATGAATAAAATACACAAAGCTCGTCAGCAGCTTCTTCCAAGTATCAGTACATCAAAACCATTAAGAGATAACAAAACAGTCATTTCTTCAAAATCTTATATCCATTTGCGGATGGAAAAACTTTCTGTAAGGTCATAATTCCTGACTGAATTTTCTTCATCTGCAAAATTAATATTTTGGAGGAAGTGTCAGTTGCGAATTGTTCGTATAAAGTTCTAAAGAGTTAATTTAGTCTTAGAAGAAAGGGAGTTCTTATTTTCTTCATTAAAATACGAATCCAGCATTTCCGGAATAAAAATATTAGAAATGATTTGTTTGCCTTTCTCTTCTTTAAACTCTGATTCTAAATTTAAACATTTATATTCCACTATTAATTGATTTCTGTAAAGTTTCTCAACTAAAAAGTTAAATCTTCAGTATACTCATTTTCGTTGCGTAAAAAATAATAATTTCTCTTCATAATCTCTTAATCTTTGTCGATCTTGACGATACTTTTTCGGACTGCTAAATTATTCTATGAATTACGTTTTAGATGCTACGGGAGCAATCTGGGTGTCATCGTTACAACTTTTAATGTCTGCTAACTTATTGGTATCGAAAATGATTTCAAATAAAAATATGTACTTATAGATTTCAGAGATAAATTTTAATAGCTCCCATTGCTTACAAAGTCCATGATATCCTTGATTAAATGATCCGACTAATTTCACATCCTGGAATTTCCGGAACACACACATGCATAAGAGTCCCTTTAATGTAAATAGCTTTTTAGAGTTCTCAATGTTCAAGAAAAGACACAATATTCCACACTACTTCAAAAATAGTCCATTAAAATTATTTTCATTCTTCAAGGTACTCGAAAAGAAAAACTGTTTTCTACTCGATAAGCTTTCAGTTAAAATATATAAGCACACTAACTGATCGTGGCCAGAACCCTCAAACTTTGAGGGGTCTAAATATTTATTACTGTTAATTAAGTATCTTTTCTGACAAAATTTCAAATTCAGTGATTATCTATTCATTTTATACAGTTTCAAAAATTTTTTACATTAATAGGAATTCAACACAGATTTAATTTCACGCAGATAAACGTTAATTAATCTTTCTGTTTCTTCTCAGCCAAGCAACAAAAATAATTTATTCGAATCTGATGCTACGTTTCGTCTGCTTCTTTTAGTCCCTTTTATTTAAAGTGCTGACGCTCTTTGAGTCGGGAGGGGGCAAAGAAAGAAATAGATGAATGTGCTGCATCAACATCTCCTACAATTCTCGAGTGATAATGGTAAAAAGCTTCTGGAATGGATAAAAATGGTAAGAAGCTTATACAGTCTATCTCCACAGTGAAAGATGATATACTACGATGACAATTTTATTTTATTTTAAAATTATAAATATGACAAAGAAAATTTATTTTATGCTTCCAATTATATTTCTAATATTACATATTACTTGGATAATTCTAATAAAAATTTTAAAAATTTGATAATGAAAAAATACCGAAATTTCAGGTCAATTAATTATTCTCTTTCAAACTATCCAATTGTTTTCCCACTATTACATAGTTAAAAGAAGACACTCTTAGAAATCATTGAGAAGTAAAAAAATAAAGTAGCTGACTTAATTTATAAAATTATCACATTAATGAAATATTTTTATAAAATGATTCTTAACTATTATGGAAGTGAAACTTGACTGATGGAAACTGCCCCGTATAGAAGTAGATTATTGCATCAAAAAATGCAGACTAAGTGATCACAGAGTTCTATAAATATATATCCTTATTAATTATAACCATCTGAATGGAATTGCAAAAACAACAGTCTATAGCAAAGAAGCAATTCTAAAGTCTCTTTCGATTGATGTGCCACCTCATGTCAACATACTTGGTCAAACGATGGTTCTAAAAAATATGATATGATGCATCGTTTTCATTGTTTTCCTCAACATGATATGTATACATTTAGAGAAAGCCTTATAAATGTAGCTTACAGATTAATGTCTTCCAATAATGTAACACGGAGATGGATCAAACATTATTTCGGCAGTAATCACGTAGTTTTCGGAAAGCTCTAATATCTCTTTTGTAAGCTATGCATAGACTGCCTTGAGATATGTGGATATTTTAAATACCAAACAGCTTATCAGTATACTAAGACTATTTCATTCCGGATATCTATTTTTCAATACGATATCACTGCATTATTTACAATTTCACCTGTTTAGACTTGGTTTGAAGCTCAGGTCTACAAATCATATATCTTTGCAGGTTGTGCAGATTTCGAAACTTCTGTATCGAATTATTGGTGCAAATTTGTTGAATAGATTCCACAGTATATAACTGTAGACAACATTGTTCTCTACAATTTCAGATATTTTCATGAACAATAGCCTACAATACGATTAAAAGCTATGTATGACTTTTACGATTATATTTCTAGATACGTTCAGAATATTTTACGCAGGGCCACCTTAGCATAATAAAGTGTCCCTGAATGTTATTATTAAAATACTATGATTTGAGGGCTTGCATTTTGTTATTCACCTATGCATATATTAGAAATCTAATTGTATCAAAAACTTAATGCTATCCTAAAGTAGTTTTTACTTAAGTCGGCCTAAGTGTGTTCTTTGCTAACAGGATAAATTAATTATATAGTAATGATTTTCTAGTTCCAATGAAATTCGATGTGTGATTAAATTTAAATAAAATTGACATTTGTAAATTTTATATTTTTAAACTTTTAAATTGGACGTTTCAGGATATTTAGTTATAAATTAAAAGTTTCAGTTTCAAATTTTCATTTAAATTTAGGGAAACAAATTAATAAAGAAGACTACAATGCGCAATTGGGATTTGGCTGTGAGTTAAGAACTATATTTTCCCCAAATTTTTGGGAACAACATATCAGATATACATCATAGTCTGATACTGGAACATCCAGTGCAGAATTCAATGTTTACTTGGCAGGATCCTTCTTTCTTTTATTTAAACTGGATATGAATAACGAAAAATGTAAGTATAAAAGATAAGAATTTATAAAAATTATTCTGCATTGGAATGATTTTATTAACGTTGTACTAAAAGCAACACGAGGGATATTGTTGACAGACCTTGTACTTTGATCATCGGTCAAGTGACGAGGACGTCACCTAAGCTAGCATCCCCCCAGAGCTTCAATGCAATGCCCTTGAGAGGACTTTGGGCCAGGACATCAGCCCGGCTACACGGCGGATCCTTATGGGCAGCAATTCTTGTGTGTGTGTGTGTGTGTGTGTGTGTGTGTGTGTGTGTGTGTGTGTGTGTGTGTGTGTGTGTGTGTGTGTGTGTGTGTGTGTGTGTGTGTGTGTGTGTGTGTGTGTGTGTGTGTGATCCCAGGACACAACAAAAACCTTCCCTCCTCGAATCGTCGACCATAACTTTTAAGCTAACATGGCCACTAGAAGTATTCAGATTCTTTGTTGATATTGTAAAATACTTGTTAAATGATAATTTTAAATTATTCTAATTTTGTCTAAATATTTGCTTACTTTCTGAAGAGATAAATTTTAGTTAATCAATTATTGTATCAAAACTAAGGATGAATGCTTAAAATGAGTTATAAACATCACTTCTACCGAAAATGTAATTCATTTTTGCAAATCAAAAGTTAGCAATTGTATTTTTTTCTCTACGTATACAAAAAAGTAATTTAGGTAAAAAGGGATCGTATGAAAAGTCCATAATTTTAAATATAAGTATATTCTTTAAAAACGAGGTAAGTAATAAGGAATGAAGCTTTACAATATTGTACTTTGCTTTTATCTTGTTCATTCAATAATCATATTAGTTTGAAGAATGAGACCTGATCTGTAAATTACATTCTTTTGAATGATGATGCATATTTAAATACGAATATCGAATATAATACCAAATTTTAAAAATTCCATTCTATCAGTGGATCACATCATTAGAATATCATCATTAATTTTAAGAAGTCTTTTTATTTTCTTAGGAATATCGAATATCAATAAAATAAATTTAACTAAATAAGAAGTAAAGTTGCTTCTAAAATTTCTCTTTCAAAGGAAGCTTAAAGGAAATTCTTTTCTATGTATGATTCGGAGTGGCTAAAAAAATGAAATTGAGGGAAGAATTATTGAATAAAAACTTTCAACAAATTTCTAGATTTCGATTTTGATCTCTTAGTTGAGGCCTCAGTGCTTAAATTCAAAGCTTATTCTATTGTTGGATCCACTTCATGTTTTAGACGGCTAGAAATACGATTTATGATATAATATTCGATTTAGTGATGATCATTATTTTTAAGCAAATACAAAAATACAGAGGCACCGAGGCACAAGATTTTGTATAATAGACCTCTATGGGTACTGACTGTGTGATCCTTGAAGCTATTTTTTTTTTTTTTTAGATTTGTTTTAAAATTTCCAAACCCTTAGTGTTAAAGTGACTGATGAGGCACATTTTGTATTCACAGCGCTCAATTCTGACGCATAGTTACGGACTTTCGTTGCTTCTGAATACATTCTCTTAGTTTTTTTGAAAATTGTGTTTCTCATTCCTGAATTCTTCTTATCACCATAATGTAGTTGTTTTGGTGATAGCAATTTTCAAAAATTTGATGGTTCTTTGTTTCAGAATCCATTTTGATTTAATCGTTTAATACTGATATCAAAAGAGCAAGACAAACGTTCCTAATTTCAAGAAATTTGGTAACAAAATGCCTTAATTTTTACAACAGTATCTTGAAAACAGAAAACAGTAATCTTCCTTTTTTCAAAACATTTTTATTTATTCCAGCAATCCTGAAATTGAAGCCTTTGAAATAAAAATAGTACACAATACAGCTTCCTTTTGATATACTTTTAAGTTTCATTATTATATGCTATATTCATTAAGGTGGATAAGGCACCTGCTTTTTTATTTATTTTATGTTATTTTTTTTACACCTGAGATCAAATACCGCCTTAACCTTTCATCAAATTTGTATCTTTCTTAAATTGATTTTCAAATATTCATGCGTGGAAAGAATGGATGTTCCAAATATTAAACAGAATTATGATTAAAACAAATAATTCAATTTATTAAAATGTAGTATCGGAATGATTATTTACTTCTTATCTCTCTCTCTCTCTCTCTCTCTCTATATATATATATATATATATATATACACACAGACACACACACACACATATATATATATATATAGTGGTACATGTATGTGCATTAAAAACAATACAAACACCATGTATGTAAGATATTAAAAATATATAACTATTGGAAAAATAAAAAAAATGAATATTAAAAATTTATCATTTAAATGCATATGTTTTATAAGAAATATTGAGTATTTTAAGCATCCTACTATCCCATATTAGTACAGTTTTAATTAATAATTCCCTTATTTTAGTAATAACAGTTAATATTAAGCATGCATATGGAAATTCTTTTTTTCTCATGTTGTTTACCATAATCTTAATCTTTTATAATCTGTTTTCCATTGACAAGGCGTTTTTATAAAATACAACACATTCATCACACAACATGAATTCTGCTTTTTGAACTAAGCATTTGAAAAAAGATAAACCACACATGCAAAATAGAATTTTTACTCAGTGAAATCTTATAAATCTCATACTGGAAAGGGAAGACATATTAGTTATTAAAACATAAGCGATGGATTTTTCTAATGTACTTAAAATGAAGTAATAAAAAGTAAAGCATGTCTTAAAATTATTCTTCAGGCTTTTATATGGCTTACTTAGCACAGAAAGAAAATCAGAATCGAAGAAATTATGAAAACAAAAATATGAATACCAAAAGTTTCTACTATATTAATGCTTTTTCCTTGTTCAAATGTTATAGAAAATTACTAAAAACTACGAATAGGGTGAAATATTTTATATGCCATAGCATCGCCTTATTTATCTGCTTACCTATGTACTACTGGAAAAAAGAATAATACTATCAGATTATCAAAGTAATGTAGTTTCTTCTTGATGTTATTATGAACATAAATTAGACAGCATTAATTTTATTGAATAATACATATTTAATCCTCACAAAAGGCGATAGTTTTATAGATGTTCCTTTGTGTGTTTTGTTTATATAGTTTTTTCAAAAGTGATTTAGGGATTAAAAACTTAATTCTACAGGATATGCATGCTTTAAAGTGACACTATAACTTCAAAACACAATTTTTGGTCATTATATATATATATATATATATATATATATATATATATATATTTCCAACACTCAAAAACACAATATCTCAAACTGTTACGCATCAATGAGCATGAACTTTTATTTACAATTTTTTCAAAAACTTTTATATAGAACTGGCTATTCTTGTGTGATTAAATATCCTGTAGATGCTTTTTTATATCTCAATAAATGGAAAATTACTATGACTGAAACAATGTTTTAACAATCATTACAAAATGAAATTTTCTTTAAAAAATCTTTTGTGAAAATTTAACTATTTCAAAAGAGGAGTGAATTGGAGATGCGAAATCCTTATGTTCAAAATCTTTTATGTTTAACATGCTTAAAAATAGTTGCAAAATGAAACATCCTATTATTTCTCAAACTACTTTCTTCAATATATCTATTACACAATAAAGATGATAAGACAAAAGAAACAAAGGGACCTTTATATATTAATAATAAATGTGGTTTTTATTGTGATGTGAATATATTCCTTCTTGCATGCTTTGTTCCCCGAAACACAATTTTCGCACATAGGGTAGTAAAATAATTTATATACCACATTTTAAAATTGAATTATTGTAATAAATAATACATATATTGAGCTAAGTGCTAAAATAACCCATGTTATTTAGTTAAGGTTGTTTTAAAAATAAGTGAATAAAATAAGAACATAGTAGTGATTCACCTGAAATTCGATTATCGCGGTATTTTAGTGTTCATAGACGCGGAAACTCGGCAAACGTACCTTTTGTCGAGTTGTAGTTTAAAGCCCTGGTGCCACAAAAGAACCACCTTTTAGCGCGACTGATGCATTTTAAAACGGGTCTACGTCCTACGACCTCTCGAAGCTGTAGTGTTGAAGTTTAGAGAGGGAATCATCCTCGTCACATAACGTGTCATCCTGGTCACTTGACTGATATTCAAAATTACGCGGTTTTCTTTGCCAATGTCTATCATGTTTCTTTTAATTGGGACGTAAATAAAGAATCAGTCAATCACTTTCCATAACAAATTTAGTTTAGTCACATGCATCATCTTTTGAAGCAATTTTGTTATGAAGCCAGAGGAGAAGTGCAACTTCACTGCACTTCTCTGACTCGGAGTAACGGTCTCTGAAAGTTTTTTTTGAATCTCTTATTTCTTCCTCAAAGGTCTCTTGTTTAGAAAACAATAAGAATCATATAATTTGAGAAGAAATTTTGTTATATTTATTCATAGCCTCTTTTGTAAATACTATCTTAAATGTTTAATACAACATGCATAGTCTACTTCGGCTCCTACTCTAAACGGGCACATTTTGTCTTCCGAACACCAATACAACATTAAAAGCATGCACTCACTGTACAATTTTTATTCGACATGAGAAGAGAAATCTATTTCACTGAGAGTTAAAGGTTACTATCTATGTAACACTGAGAGGATATTAAGGAATATGTGTTTCTTTTGTTTTCATTTTCAAATATTTCTTTAGCAGAAGCACGAATCTACAAAGAAAATAACAAAAGGAAAGAGAATAGACACAATAATTCAATTTCAGTCTACTAAGTTCCAGATAGACTAGGACAACTAACCTTTGGTTAAAAGTTAAATATTTAATTAAAAATAAATACATTGATAGTGCTTTATACAGAAGCAAGAGATACAAACAAATGTATAAATCACACAAATAGTTTAATAAGAAACATAATACACACACACACACACACACACATATATATATATATATATACATACATATATACATATACATATATATATATACATATATACATATATATATATATAGATATACATAGATATATATATATACATATACTCTCATATATATGTTATATATATATATGTATATATATGTATATATATATATATATATATGTATATATATATATATATATATATATATATATATATATATAGTAACTAAGGAGGCATTAATACCAATGATGAAATTCTGCTTAACAGTCACCATTTTTGTTAAGCTGACCATTTTATGAACAATTTTAAAATTTATGTTTGATAAAGATATTTTTCATCATAACAAGCATAAATATTTTATTTTTGTTTGTACCTGATTGAAGGCTTATGGAGTGTTTGAATGACATATTATGTTCATTGAATTAGCATTTCTACTTTTTAATCCTAAAAACAGTGACAGCACACGATATAACAAAAAAAATGACTCTCCAAGAAGAAATTGTCCGTTGAAGACAAAAATTGGCGAATGGGAAAATAATGCACAGAAAAGAAAATGATCAAAATCTTAGAAAAATTAAATAATTTATTTCAGAGTTACATAGTTACACAACGAGATCAATAAAAATGTTGACCCTCCTCTGGTCTGGATGCAAGCTGCCACACGTCATTGCATAGAGTGATAAACTCCCTGATGATTTCTTGCGGTATTTCTTACCAAATTTTCTTTAATTGTCGAGAGAGGTCATCAATATTCCCTGATAGAAACAGTCGCCTTCCCATCATATCCAACACATGCTTGTTTGGAGAGAGATGTTTCTTGTCAAGGATGTGTTTTACAAGTTTTTAGACAGTTCTTGGCAAGACGTGCTGTATGTGGTCTGGAATTATCTTGCTGAAAAATAAGGCCAGGGTACTGCACAAGGAACGATTGCAAAAAAGGTCTAAGAATGTCATCAACATATTACTATGCTGTAAGTGTGCCTCTAATGACGACCGAAGAGGGCCAGCTATCAAGGAAAATAGCATCCCATACAATAACTCCTGGATGAGGACTGTGTGGCGTGCAATAGGGAAAGCAGAATCAGCACGCTGCCCTGGGCATCTCCAGACACGTCTTCCATGATTGCCAGGACACATTTGGCAACGGGATTCGTCGCTAAGTACTATACGTCCTCAGTGAGGATCATTGCAATCTGTTCGAGCCAAGCACCACTGTAATCTGGATCGAGAGTGTGCAGGCGTGAGTGGCAGGTGGCGTAGCGGTAGGTACGAGTGTAGAATTTGCTCTATCAGCCATCTGTGAATGGTCATGGTGGTCACTTTTGTGCGGGTTGCACTTCTGATGGTTGATAATGAGGAATCAGACACTGTGACAGCTGATCTGGCAATCACTCTGTCCTCTCAATCAGCTGCGGTCCTAGGTCAACCGCTACAATCATGACGCTGAAATCTGTCATTGTCCACCCATTCTTGCCACCATCTTCTAATTGCCGTATCACTTCAACCCATATGATATTGATCCCTGGAATTCATATCGATGTTGTAATTTATAATACCACTCAATTTATATTCATACTGTAGCTCAAAGTGCACTTCAACAGCAGTTTAATAGCCATAGATCTGGACTTCCGGTTGTTTATGAAATCAGCTTGTACGTATAATTTGTATACAGTGGAATTTGATGGCGCAGATCACACACACAAATAACCATTAACAGTTTCTCGAATACAGATTTATGAAGCAACTAATGAAATTTTAACATTTTTAAAACATTATTCGTAAGTGTATTCACCAAGCTTTATTTCTGAGAGCCCTTTCCTTTTTCTTAATTCTTCTATTTTGATTTAAGTTCAGTTTTTATTAAGTTTAGAATTATACAATATGCACTATTATAATCAAATTTATACTTTAAAATTTATATCTTATAATTTAAAACACTAACTAGTCACATAAATTTCCTTTTTTAAAATCACCTTTTAGCTTTTAAATTGCTATAAATACATCATCTATAAAATGGAGTATAAGAAAGATACAATAAAAAATTTCAGACGTCTGCCTCACAAACTGTTTCAAAGATAGGAAAACAAAAATTAACATTGAAAAACTATTCATTCGTTTGAAAAAAAATGATATGTGAAAGGAATAAAACTAATAAAGTTAGCATTTACTACAAAAAATGTTTTATAGATTATTCATAAAAATATAAAAATATTAAATTATTTCTAATATTTACGTTTACTTATTCCCTTAGAACTTAAATTATTATTTTTCTTATTTTTTTGGCACCGACTAACTTATGACACTTATAAGATATTTAAGATGTGTTTAGTCATATAAAATATGATTTATTATATAACAATTGCCTGAAGAAAAAGTTCTGTTTTATTCTTATTTTTACAAGAATGTGGGAGGGCGTTTATTTCTTATTCATGTACATTTTGCTATGAATTAATTTTTAATCATTTTATTTTCTTATATTTCAAGTACATTTTATGTTTGGTGAGGCTTTATATTACACAAAATTATAAATTTTATCTCATGTATATTTAAGAGACATCTTTAAGATAATTCAGTTAGTGATTGCGAATTTATATTTTTGGTTTAAAAATATCAAACTTCAAACTTTTAACAGTCGCTATGCTGTGTGTATCATTTAGTCCATTTTTTTATAAACACAAATTTAATTTTTCTACTTTTCATAATTTTTTTAAATGAGCAATTTGTTCTTAGATAATAAAGCACTCAAGTAAATTTAAATTTTAAATAAATTCTTTCTTTTTTTTTTTTTTTTTTTAATTTGTGTTATGCGTTAAATTCAATGTTTCATGAACCTGAAAAAATGAAGCATTGGTTATCAGACATGCTACATTGAATTAAAACATCAGTGTAATGTTTATTTTTATTTGTCTACAAGAGCATTAACCCGTTTTAAACTGTCGAAAGGAGAAAGTACCGCTTTCCCAGGCCTGCGCGCTCTGTAAGTGTAAGCTCGCACGGGAACGGGCGATTTTTCTCGTTAAACCTAAATTCACATAAAAATCCATATAAAACCATTCCTGCAATTGAATACGTGGAAAATTACAGATTACTATCATTGATAGTGTCTAAATATAAGATAGTATAATTTGGCGATATTTAAAAAAATAATTGCGAATTTTTAAGGAAATATATTCATTTTGATTTTAAAAAAAGTTATATAGCTACGAAAATAACAATATAAATGACACAATTTTTTATTTATAAGTATTTAAAATATAGGTAAAATATGAAAGAATTGAATAAAAAATATAAAATAACAGAAAAAAATTACTTAAATTATTTAAAAAGAAGAACTCACTTTTTCATATTTCTAAAACACGTATTTCAAAAACATTCCTTACACTTTTTCAATTTAAAGTATAAATTTCTTCCTACAGAGAAAAATATGTTCAAATATTAATAAATTATTTAATATTTTTTTTCTCTTAAGATTTAAAATTCAGAGAAATATTTATGAAATCAAAAAAGGTTGTACATTATTTTCATTGGAATATATAAAATTAGTTGGAAATGTTTGCTTTGTTTGTTGTACTTTACACTTATTCAGTAGGTTTAAGACATGTTCAGTTAAGTTGAAAACTATTTTCTTAAATCTAATTTAAATTTATTTGAGCACAGAAGGTCCACCGAAACCAAGGAATCAGAATCGTGAACTCGTCGTAAATAAAAAAGTATTGCATATAATAATTTTTTTTCATGATTACAATTCAACATGTCAGTCATATAAATTCTACTCTCTTAGACTTCTGAAATGCTACATATCAATTTCTACATAATAACTAACATAATTTTAGAATTTACTTAATATGATATGCATATTAAGACATTCGCAATTCTCACAAAAATAAAATATGAATTTGAACTTTTGCATAATTAAATTAATTAAAAGGAGAACCAGGAATTGGAAAAAAATGTTATATTATATTACACCAAATACGGAATCTTTCTTCAAGTGAGGGATTACTAAAAATATATCGGTGACGCTTATCCTCTGCCCTATATATCTTACTCTATTTCCTTTATAATTTTTTAACAACATAGCATGTGGAGAAAACAGACATACAAGAGTTCCCAGAGAGAGGGGGGGGGGAGAAAATGTCTTCTTAGTCCCAAAAGCGACCAATTGGATGGTATATTTTTCTTCAGTTTCAGCCGTGTTCAAAAGGTAAAGACACTAGTACATGTATCTTTGAAACGCTATTTTACAGTGCTAATGTCTTCCACGTTATTAAATCAATTTATTTTCTATTCAACGAATATAATTATTTTCTAACAAACACTCACAATATTTAAGAATACAATTAAATCAATAATATTTTAAAATTCGAATAACAGAATTTTAAAAGTTTATTGGATTTTAATTTAAGCTAAGTATATAGAAAAAAATGTTTGTAAGTACTTAATAATTTTTTCAAGTTTTAAGTGCAGAGGACTTCTCATAAAATGTAACTAAAGTTAAATATATCACTCACAGTTGTAAATAGAGTTATTATTTATTTATTAATTGTTTATATATGTTTACTAATGTTTATAAAGGGGATTTTCTTTTCATAAATTGTTACCTAAATATTAAAATACCTCAATGTTGAATTATGATTTTTGTTCTTTCAATTTAAAAAAGCTAGAATGACTTAAGCTCAGCATACAATAAAACTCGTATTTCTTCATTTTCGAAGGTGTTTTCAGTTTCCTTAAAATACATTTTTATAATATCATTACTAAAAACAAAAATCTAAACTTCTTATGACTTTTTGAAAACAAAAAAATCTAAATTTCTTATGATTTTTTTTACTAAAAAATGTAAGTTTTTATAAATTTAAGTTATAAAGAAAATCAGTGCTCAAAGTTTTAATTGCGAGTATTGAAATACGAAATTTAAGATAAGGGAGTACCTTGTGATAGTTTTATATGCGTGTGTTGAAAGATAATTTAAAAATATAAAAACGTTACATAAAGTATGAGAGAATTAAAAACTAATGGAGAATAATGTTGCTTCAAGGAAAAATAATTACGTAAAGTTTTTGTTTAAATACATATTCAATTAAATAAAAACTTTTTCAGAGTTTCCAATTTGAACGTTATATAATAGAGAAAAAAGTTTTTCCCTTTAATCGTGGAAGAAAAATCACTAAAATATCTTTTTAATTGAATAATTTGTGCATTTGTTAAGTTAAAAACGATTAAAGGAAGTGGTAATCAAAAAATAACAAAACGCATCATTATTAGGAAATAGCAAAACATATAAAAAAAAAAGTTTTAAAACGCTGTTTTAAATCAACAATTTCCAATGCAGAACATTTTTTAAAAATGCATATGTAGAGTATAATAGATTGTATTTACGTTAAATGCTGTTCATATTTAAAAAATAACGTTGTATTCCTTATATATATATGAAGCTTGTCCTTCGCCTGTTCGGAAAACTGTTTTTAATTATTGTTGTCGTCACTGGTGACGGTCGGTTGTCCTTGGATTACAGATTTGAGTTTTAACTATATCTTTTCCGGAGAAATTTTGTTCGAAGTGCTCATGTTGCTATGGTTAAGACAACCGAGCCAGAAAGAAATTCCTTGTTTGACAAGTTATTATGGGTTTTTAATTTCCATCGATGGTCTTTGCGAATTGTGAAAGAGAGAAAGACCCTTTTTCTATGAATGGGAGTGTTTTTAACTGTCTACTCTAAATATCGTTTTGAAACTCATCATTTTTTACACCATATTTAAAGAATGCCGTTTTCTTCATATACCTAAAATTAATATGCATCTACTGTTGTACAGAGTGTTTGGAGCGGTTTTTTTTTTTTTGTGTCATCAGCTGTCTATAGCTGTGGTGTAGATTCCATTTAACGCATATGTCTCAGACGATTATATCACGAGTTGTGATATTCTTATCTTTGTGTGTCTATGTAAGATACACGAAGGTAAGTTTTCGTTAGAGTGTATGCGACCAGTAGCTTAAGGATGAGCTGTATATCTTGCGTTGCCTCTTCGGCTTTGGTGTTTCCGACACTTTCGGGTGCTCTTTTTCACATCGTGGTGAACGACATTTGACCTTGATGATGGGGGTTATTCAAATTCTTTACTTTGGAAAGAAAAATTATCCTTGGGTCTATTGGAAAATTTTAAACAGCCTTACATTATCAAATGTTTGTCCTTGTTTCTTTAAGTTCAAGTATTTTCCCCAATTCATGAAATGTGCGCAATTAAAAATTTCGCAAGTACTAAAATAAATTATTCTTCATTCTGTTTCTTATATAGTATAATAATTGTTTCACATCATTGATTTATGATCTTTCAACTCACTGTAGTATCCGATCATTACCCAGGTAGATCCAAAAACTAAACTCAAACGAAATTTCATGAAAGTGTTTCAAGACAGTTGTTAATGGAAAACAAGAAATGCAAAAAAAAAACCCCTGATTTTCATAAGAAACTATGAATAATAATAAGTAATCAAAAGAATAATGTAGAATAATAAATATTTAAGAAAACATATAGACAGTGTCGCGATATACTCCTCAAACATATGTTTAGGGGAGCGGAAATCCTAAACGAAAGTGAAAAAAGGAGGAATAAAAATTCATTCACTAATTGTGCAGAAAAAAATCCGAAAAAATAAAATTTCTCTAATTAATATTTCTCCTGTTCATTTTTGAAAGAAAAACTTATGTTCATTCCGTTTCATTCGCATCTAAAGATTTCTGGAGGAAATGTTTTTAAAAATTTTTAAGAACTCGCCAAAGATTAGCTCATTGATTTGCACAACCAAAATTTTTGAAGTCAAGATTTCTGAAATGGGGCAAAATTCTCAATCTTATAATGCTTCGTTTGAGAGCTAGCCTACAATGCATACAAAAATATCTTTTCAACATTATTTTATTAAAAAAAATTAAGAACAGGAAAGATCGCGATTAAGAAATAAAAATAATAGTTACCAATTTTAATTAAAGACACTTGAAACAAAATTTTTTAATTAAATTAAAATTATCTGAAAAAAAAAAAAAAAAGAAAAAAAAACCCGAGAAAAATTTAAAATAATAATTTGAGCCCAGTGGTACAGTGCTTAGGTCTGGACCACCCTACAGCCATGTCTTATAGTGAAGTGACAGAAAATAATAGAAAATGTAATCGGTGTTGCAAAAGAATTTACCTTTCGAAGGTGCTTCATTTTGGCACTGAAGTGCAAGTAAAGAAGATATTTTGAATGGAAGTATAAAAAAATCACAGATGCTGTAGTAAAAAAAGTGTTTTGTTGAAAAATATTTTTAATAGTAGGTTCTTTATTTGCTTATCAGATATTATTATGTAATTATTAATTGAAAATTAGTCGTTATTACACAAGGAATAATGAGCAAATATATAAAAATAACATACTCAAAATAACTACTTTCTGCTACAAATAGCAAAAAAAAAAAAAAAATAAACATACGTTCAGATAAATAATCAGAAACACGAAGACCATGATGTCGCGGGACGTAACGTGTGCAATAATCTAGTGGGGGTGAAGTTAAAATCTACATTAGAAGTCTTTAACTCTAAATTTAAAAAAAAAAATATTCCATGTGAATTTCGTAAAAATGGTTCAAATTAGCACAATGTCAGTACCCATAGATTCTTTGTACCAAATTGCATGCGTTTTTTATCATTCACAGACTCGTTTAATAATATAGATTTAATTTTTCTTTAATTTATGAATTTAATTATTGAAAAATTTAATTTGCATATTATTATGATTTTGCTTATAATCTTAATTTTGAGTAAAATCACATGTATTTTAATTTCAGGTAAAAAGGGCTCCCTTTAAATATTGATTCTACGCATCAAATTCAATATTTATAGTATTCATTATCCAATTACCGAATTCATTAGTACTTTTTATTCTCCAATTTCTTTAGTTACCGCAGTAAAAGAACTATTTTCATAAATAATATATTCACCATATAAACTCGTAATAGCATTAATTAAATTATGAAAATTCTTAGCCTTAATAAATAAATGCTGACTCATCCTCTCCATATTCCTATACTATTCTCTTAAATTTATTTGAAATATACCATATGAATTCCCTCCTAATTCACTGGCATTCACTTTAAAGAAACATGAATAACCAAGTATTCTTAAGTAGAACAATAGTTGTAAGTAATCCTGAAAAATGAGTTTTTTATTACTTTTATACACATACAGCTTCATTATCATCATGCCTAGTGAGTAATGGCAAACTATATGATGCAAACTTAATTACCAATTATTAATTTTACAAATTTTTACTTGCATTAATTTTTTTTTAAGACTTACAATAATAAAATCTGTAATGCTGGCCATTAAAATTGTAACACCAGAAAGGAATGATCTAACCAACACAAAATCATATGAAAAGAGGATAGGATTTGCAAGAGAGTAGTATTTCAGTGAATATGATTTATTAATAAAATAAAATGCAAGGATATTAGTTATAAAACCCTAACACAAAAATTGTTATGGGATCAAAATAGGTCCTAAAAACAAAGTTCAAAAAAGATGAAACTGTTACAAAATGAAGAATAAGAATTGTTGCAAAAGTTTGTTTTCCAAAATCTGGAATAGGTTTTTACGAGAATTTTTTTCCAGTTGCAAGATTAAGTTCAATCCGAATTGTTATTACTTACAGAGTTGAAAACAACCTTACTGAATATCAGTTAGACTTTGTGATGGCATACGTAAATGGATATCTAAATGAAGAAATATTAATGAAGCATCCAGAAGATATTAGTGTTTCTCTTAATAAAGATCAAGTTTATGTAATAAACCGTTCTCTATATGGTCTGAAACAATCAAGGAGACAGTGGTATAACAAACTGGATACAAGGATCAAATTTCTTAGGTTTCAATTGTTAAATGCTGACAAATGTGTTTATCACATGAAATCATTTTTTGCTGAAGCAATCATCATTGTTTATGTTGATGATTTAATTACATTTACTAGCATCAAAAATGTTTATGAAAATAATCGTGGTGAGGTAGGAAAAACTTTCAAACTGAAGGACTTATGACTATTGCATTACTGATTAGGAATTGAATTCAAACAAGATAAAAACAGTTCAACAATATCAAAATTAAAGTACATTGATGATATCTTGCACAAGTAGAAAATGCAAGATGCAAAAACTGTTGCAACTGCCATGCATACAATCATAAATTTAACCAAAGTGATGTCTCCACATAATTAAGAAGAAAAATCAGAAATGCAAGACTTACCATTCCGATATTTCATTGGATCTCTAATGCATTTATCTGTCGCCACTATACAAGACATTACTTAGGGTGTCAATTTTCTTAGTCAGTGTAACAATAATCCAGGGAAAATAGATGGCATCAAAAGGAAGCCTGAGAAACTTGAAAGAAACTAAAAATCAAGTATTAATTTACAAACAATCTGCAAAACCATTCACAGTATATGTCGATTCTGACAGGGCTTCAGATATCATCGACCGGAAATCTTGTACAGGATATGTCTTTAAGTATGCTGGAGGAACTATTTCTTGGGAATCAAGAAAACAAAGAAATGTTGCATCATCAACCACAGAGGCAGAATATATGGCTCTCTCAGAAGCTGCAAAAGAGACTCTTTACCTACAAGATTTCTCAATGAACTTTCACAACAAGAGACTAATACCTTGAAAACTATGATGTTGACTGATAATCAATCGCCTCTAAAATTTGTTAAAAACTCTGCTTCTCATTCGTGCTCAAAACATATTGACATTATCATTATTTTGTGCGAGAAGTGTATGTAAATAATCTGATCGGTTTAAAATAGTTATCATCTGATATGTTAGTAAAATATTCAAATTGTAATAAGCAAAAGGTATGTAGCAAATTAAATAAGATTAACATGTATCTGTAATTAATATCATATTTCTATGTATTTATAATCGCTTGTATTATATTTCCAAGGCATTGTAATATTCATTCGAAAATTGCATAGTTGTTTTTGTATTTTAAATAAGCCTTGAAAGGGGGAATCGTTGGATATCAATGTATATTTGCTTTCCCTTCCTTCAACATAAAATAGATTGAGCTGCGTCATGTAAGCTCTGGCTGCGCATGCGAGCAAATGATGGCAAAGTTCTTTTCTAAGAGCTAAAACGTCACTACCACTCCTACTACTGATGCCACTGAATCTCCAAGCGTGAAGCTTACGCTGCCGTGCTCTCTTTTATATATGTCCATTTAAATACTGTAAATAAACCAGCTTTTCGTAACTGTGTTATGGTTCTCACTGCGATTACTTCCAATAATTAGTTTTATTGAAAAATGTTATTTAATAATATTAATTTATAAATAATATTTAATAATTAATAAAAATAATATTAATTATATTTTAATTGCATAATTTAATTTTAGAAATTGTAGCATATTTTATATAAGAATATGACAACACAAATATATTAAAGAATTATTATTTTTATTTTCAAGTATGTGTAAAAAAATAAGAAATAGGGGTTTATAGATAAGATTTAATGTTGATGTACTGTAAGTAAAATTAGTTATAGTTAAGAGTTAAAACCATTGGTTCCATTAATAATTTTATACTTAATCAATTCGAATATTATAACAGGTAATATACACGTGAATGTGACGTGAAAATGTGTCCTAGATATAATATTGGTAGTTTGAAATAATAATTCTAAAATTTACTTGAATTTATTCCAATGACTTAAAATGACAATAAGAAATACAGATGCTTCATATATTTGAATAAATGGCACATATATGCAATGTTAATAAAACGGATCCGTTACACATAATTTAAAAGAATTGTATTTGGAAACATATGCATTACTTATGAATAATGCATTAAAAATAGATAGCCATGTCAATATAATTTTTACGCATTCTGCTAACAGGGATAAATGTCTGTAAAAAGGTATTTAAATATTTATACTATTCTGTAAAATACCATGCATTGCAATTTACTTTCAACTGAAAATGTAAGTTTTTTTATATCTTCCTAAAAGTCTACATTAATGTTTGTTCAATATATCGATTATTAAATCCAGTGCCAAGAAATAGTACAGTTATAACACAATCATTCTACATTCATTTAATTCAGATAAATTTATGAATGCTGGTTTCTATTTTATATCCTTCACACTTAAATAAAATTTTAATGTAATTTAAAATTTATTAGTGTTTGAATCAATTTTTCTATTTTTTCACCAACTTAATCAGTGAGAAACAATTATTTTGAGTTCTTTTTCTAATAAAATTAAGAGTAAAACACTCATTATTCATAATTAAATTAGTTTTGGTTTTTTTTCTATTTCTAATTGTCTAGGACAATGCAACTAACTTCTGTAGTGATTAAAACATCTTCTTTTTTTCATTAAATATATACGTGTAATTGATTTTAAATCTCGTACTTTCACATTTTTTTATTAATTGAGAATATTCAGGTGAAGTAATTAATAAGTGGTAGGTGATTAAATCATTGTTTTTCAAATAAAATAACTATTAATTTACATACTAAAATAAAAAGCAAACGATTTAATAAATAAATATTTCAAGTAATAAATAAATATTTCTTCCAGAGTAAAATTTTAAAAATAATAATAAATTCATTGTTTAGGCTTCTAATTAAATATCAAACACTCTTTATATCTTTAAAGAAAAATTACGTGATAATATTGTACAAATTTGATTATACGTATATTAGAAATTGTGTATATAAAACTATTCAAAAATAAGGAAGACTATTGCAAAATAATCAAATTATTAAAAAACTGAAGTAAGTTTAATTTTATATTCATAATAGCAGTATTTCAAAATTTTCATGTTTGATTCGAAATCGAACATACCATTTTTATACTAATATACTTTTTTTCTGTTTTGTTAATATTTCCGTGGCTTAAAACTTTTCTATTAATAAATTCTTTATATTATAAACACTAATTATTTCTCTTATCTGTAAATAATTTATGTACTTTATAATATATTGATATACTCTATATAGATAAAAATGATTAACTGTTGGGAGATTAATATTTTACCCTAATATTTCATCCGTTTTATGAAGTGTTATTCATATAAGACATCATTTTATTTTAATTAAAGTTTTTTTTTCTCATTGAACGTATAAAATATTGAATTAAACTTTCTTTTCACAAAGTATGTAAATAAGTTTCTTGTTATAATTGAAAAGTCAATTTATATACAAAAGAAGTATTTAAGCAATTAAAGTTTTTAAAGCTTTACATCATTTCATGTGTTTTATTTATATATTAATAGGTGCAACTAAAGCCTTTTTTGCTTAAATATTCTGATTTTAGAACAAAATATTTCTATGAAACTCTTGATATGAAGTTTTAATTTTCATATATCTCAAATGAATTGAAGTATAATATTTCTTTACACTTTTCTTCATTATGTAATCAAACTCAAAGTAATAATCGTATAAATAACATAAAGAATCAAATGAATTTTTTCTCTAAAATTTCGTAAATGTTCAAAATCATACTAGTTTTTGGAAAAACTATATAAAGCATGTATACTTTCATTGAAACCAAACGACTTTAATTAATTATTAAAATGTAGTAATAATATAACCAGCATCAGAAATGTTCGTATTAATTGGGCTGAATCAATATTAAAGAAGGCACTGATTAAAAAAATAACATTTTTCTAAAAAGTAATGTATCGATTTTATATATTTACAGTCGATGCTAAACGTAGTTGTTTTCAATAGAAAAAATATTTTTTTTTACAATTCTTATGATATATTCTAATTTAAATAACATTATATTTGTCAAATAATTTTATAAAGTGTTTAAATGTGTCACGTCTTACGGAGTTTCTCACCAATTAGATTTTTTTACTTTATCTGAAACAATTAGCTAGTTTCCATGCTTTTTTGCCTCCTCTTCTTCTAAAAGTTACTTTTTTATTGATAGTGCCCCCATTTCCTACCCCATGAATTCATTAAATAAATCTCATTTGAATTTAAAAGGGCAATATTACTTTAACTAAGTGTAACAATGAGTTATACATGTAAAATTGGAGAAAAATAAACACTATAATTATCTCTCAAAATTTTCAAATAATGATAGTATTTAACTACTAAAATAAAATGATGAAGATTTCCTGAAACGAAATGTTATAAAACGGATCTTTTTATTTACGGCCTAGTATAATAAAATAATACATGCAATCTTTTTAAGTGTTTAATCATTTAAAGTCATTATAAGCAAAAGTAATGAAATTGAGTATAGGTTTTTATCAAAAAATTATGGAACCACATGAAGAATTTACAAATTCCTGGAAATCAACACAAACACATAGTATGTTATTGGAGTCGAAATAGATATGATGCAACAGTAGAAAAAAAAGCTTGAAAATAAAAAGCATACAGAAAACAGAAATAATAATAATAAAATTAGTAGAAAATAAAATTATAAGACTATGTAATGGAGTTGAAAATTATTGATCATTAACTCGAACACATTATACGTTAGTGGAGAAAATATAGATGTAACACTATTTGAAAATAATAGTAGAAAAAAAGCATCAGTATACTATAGTTTCAAAAGTTTCTTTTTTAGAATTTATAATGCTTTCTTGGTTTAATATGTCTTATAAAAATATGTCTGATCCTTTCTTTTATTTCAGATTTCCTTTGAAATATGAAAAAGTTTATTAATTAATATACTTTATGGAAAACAATTACACTTACATACTTAAATGGAAAAATAATATGAGAAAAACAGAGTCCTTTAAAATTTGGCAGTTTTTTCTGCGCAATTTTGCTCATTTAGTATTTTTCGAAACAAATCCTAAAGAAATATTTGAAATAAAGCATATTTATACTAAAATATTCTATAAACTACAAAGAATGCTTAGTTACCTATATCATTTATATTATTACATCACGCTCGCGTAAAATCTTTTCAATCGCCAAAAAATAAATTTCTTAACAAATTTGTATGAGAAAACACGTACTAAAATATCTTCTGGCTAACAAAATAAAAAGCACTAGTTTAAGGAAATGATAAGATTCAGTTGTTTTTAAGAAACTTCTGATTTGCATTTGAATTGCACATTTTTTGGAAAGTATTGGTTTCTTAATTTTATTCTAAGAGCATACTTTGATCATTACTTACGACTTAACAATGCTTCAGGCGAAGTTGATTAGACAAAAGCTAAACTTTCGAAGATACCGCATAAGATTCGAAAACTTTGCATAACGACTTCAACTTTTGCACCGTTTCTTACATTATAATAACGAAGAAAAAGGTTCCGGGACACTTAATCGGTGGTGGCCCTTAAAGAGATTAGATGGATGTGTAATCATTACCGCTTTCATATCTAAATTTGTACAGTTTTTGTCTTGATTTAACAAAAGTTACAATGTGTCAAAAGATCAAATTGTTTAAGTGAAAGAAAATTTTTCTCGTTGTTCTTTTTAAATCATTATAGAAAAATATAATTATTTTGGAATATTACTATGCTGCTAATATTTCTTGAAAATCTCCGTTTAAATGTTTTTTTTTTTTTTTTTACGAAGGCTTAACGCATTCAAATTTTAGTTTGATTATATCAATTTTCGAAGATTGTAAATGTTTTATTTTTAAATGTAGTTTAAATTTAGAATTATTATTTTAATAACTCTTAGTTTTATATATTTAGGTTATTTAGAATTTACGAAATACTTCTATACACTAAAACACTTTGTACTTAAGTAGCAGTGATATAATTTGAAACAGGAAGTATCGCAATTTCTATATTTAATTTATATAGAAATTGATTATTAAATATTTCTATACTTAATTTATAAAGAAATTGATTATTTAATATTTCTATAGTTAATTTATATAGAAATTGAATATTAAATATTTCTATATTTAATTTATATGGAAATTGATTATTAAATATTTCTATATTTAATTTATATAGAAATTGATTACTAAATATTTCTATATTTAATTGATATAGAAATTGATTATTAAATATTTCTATATTTAATTTATATAGAAATTGATTATTAAATATTTCTATATTTAATATATATATATAATTGCATTTCTCATATTTTTGAAAATTTTAAAGTATGTTTACATTCAAAATTTGATTGCTTTCTACATTTTGTCGAACGTAAATATATGAAAACATTTTGAATTCAGTATGCTCCACAAATAGTCACTATCTTTTTTACTCATCGTTGTATTAATGCTATGCATCATAAAATATACAAAACTATATATTATATAATCTACTGAAATAAAATTAATCATTATTCAATTTTTTAATCTGAGTGCTGAAACATATCTTATTTTTCTTGAACGATTCGGAAGATTGTTCACCAAAATATGATATACTATGCTTATAAAGAAGAAAAATTTAAAACCACAAAATCTAGTATTTTATAACTAACATTATACGTTTCAGAAGAATAAAGCTGATATTTTTTTTTCGATTGCGCATGTGTGTGATTAGTCTCATTACATTTATTTTTGTTTTGTTGCCTATGCATCAGCTTACAGAGTTGATATACAAAATAATTATGTGTTACTGTTTCCACATGTTGCAAAATACTATCGAAAACTGAACTAAGATGAAATTAACTTAATTTTCTAATATTTTTATCGTTTGCAGTTTATATTTATCTTCCTCAGAGATATCCTCTTTATAGCAGTTTCATTAAAGCAACGCACATATCCATGTTTCTGATTAATGTTCTTTCTCGGACACATAGTTTTTATAGGCCGACACAAATGTTATAAAAATAGTGTCTAGTTATAATAGCTAACTATATGCGCTAGTCAAACACTACCTCTTACAATGACCTTTATTGACTAAATCACGAATTTATATGATATGCAACAAAATGCGAATGCAGTTGTTTGTTCATATCACACTGAGAAGCAACACGAGGGCTTTCAGCGACGATCATTATATTTCTGTACTATGTTAAATGGACGAGGACAATAACTGAGCTGGCACCTCCGTCTCGAAACCTCCACACCACGCCAAAGAGAAGACGTGGAATCTCTTTCTGATTAATCGTGTATCAGTCCCACTACATGGAGGATTTTTTGTGGCAATATGGCTTGAATCCAAGACTCGACAATAACAATGCTGGTCACGAGTTGACTACCCTGACCATTAGGTTTAAGTGGCCGCATGCAGCAAAATAATCAAATATAAATTTGCCGAGAAGCGCTTTGAATTAATGGGAATTATTCAAGTGCCAAGATTTTCAAGTGCTATTCTTTAGCAAAGCTAAGTCATATTTCTTCGGATTGTCGGGAGGAAATACAACATTCTGAGCTCATCTATATGATTACGGTCGAGGTTTTTATTCAAACATCATATGAAGGAATTATACAAATGCATTTAAATATAATACTTTGATTAAACTCTTTCATCAGATTACATCTATCTAAGATCAAGAAGAGACCAAATTTACTCTACATATTTTGTCTTCTTCATTTTATATCTTATACATATTTCGGCTTAAATTTACATAAATACCCTGAATTCTTTAAACAATTTCGCATTTGGTTTCTTTATTTAAGCATAAATTTAATTTGAAATCTCTATGAATCTATTAAACAGTTTTTTCAAGGTTTTTTTTATTTATTTATTCATTTATTTATTTATTTATTTGATTTTTCTTTGATATGAAGCATGAAATAAACTAATATTTCCTTAAATGAGGAATGTGTACAATTGAGTAAGAAATATTATACATGCATGTTGAGAGTTTAGCAATGTGTAATAATAACCATATTAAATTCTAAGACACTAAAGTCTTGGAATATATATAAAGAGTTATTTGTCATTGAATTAAGACACTGTTTAGTGAAAATGAGAATTTTAATTGTTCATGAAAAGATATTTAAATTCATATGATCATGCTTCTAAGTATTTTGAATGATTTTTTTAATCCTATATTTAGATTAGTGTTTTTTCCCTGACATGATAACCTTTCAGACTGCAAAAAAAAAAAAAAAAATTCTTCACAGAAGATAAGATTCTACTTCTTAAATTAATTTTAAGGGCATTTTAAACTTAATTTCATGTTTTTACTCAAAATTAATATCATGGAGTATTTTATACAGTACTGTTAAAAATATTTTTCATTGTAGTCGATACTAAAATAACTTTTTGGTCATCCATACATTTGCACGCAAAAGCATTTTTATTCAGTTTTATGACGTTCAGTTTATTTAATATATTACTCTTAAGTTATTAAGTAAAAATGTAAACAATTAACAAAGAAAAATAATCGTTATAAAATTCATGATTTTTAATAATATTTTAATTATATGTTTGAATAATTAAGCCTAATGTGATACTTTTGATACAAAGAAGCATTTTAATATATAAAATTTTAGCAAAAAATGTTAATAAATGCCTTTTTTAATATTTTGTAATGTCAAAATTGTAATAACTAAAAAACACACATAAAAGAAATTAAGAAATGAATTGTATATAGGCATGGCAAACTTTTGATGCATCGTGGTGGTAAACAATAAAGAATTAATTCATTAGAATGAAGCATATCTATAAAGTAATATCTAAAGAAATTCTATATGAAATCATTTAGCTCTCTTCAAAAAGAAGTCAAAATCTGAAAAAAAATCAATACGAATCTCAACATATTGGCTGTCTGCAAAAACTTCTGGAGGCTAGCCGCCTTTCTCGAGTATGAGGTAAAATCACTTTTGCGTTTCTTCATAACTTTTATTTACTTTAAAGAAATGTCACTGTAGTTAAAATATTTCAGGCTCACCAGAAATTTTGTCTTATATATATATATATATATATATAGCATAATTCTGTGTGATATTTTTAAAGTTTTGATCAATTTATTTTTTAAAAAAATAGTTTATTTTAAGTATTCTTGAAATAAAAATTATGAAAAGTATTAAAATAATATTAATGCTCCCAAAAAGAACTGTGAATGTAGAATACGAATTTCTGTATTACGCATTATATTGAAAAAACAGTTTCTAAAAATAAATTTTCAGTTTTACTAATTTTTGTATGTATTTTGAACTGAATATTTCTATGTAAATTCAACGTTGGATTATTTATCAAAACGTGTTTCTTATTCAATTACTTTAAGAATAAACATTTGACATATTAAGAAAGTGAATTAATTTGAATATAGAATATAAGCGAAAATTTAATATTAAATAGCAAAGTAATCATTAATATCATATTATGTGTAATTTAGGCTTCTAAAAACTGCATTGAATTAAACTTTTATTT
>BMAW01003353.1:0-13633 GCA_019974015.1 Nephila pilipes
CTGCTGATACGGTGTCCTCGTCTTTTGTTCCGATTTTTGTATGCAAAAATATTATCAAAAATAAATAGTACATAAACATTTACTTGTTGTTGAAAATTTCAATTAATATATTTTTTTTTCAAAATATCGTTTCGTAGATTAATTTTGTGTTTTCATACAATTGATGTTAAATATATTTGTTTGAATAAAATCGTTTGCTATTTTTATTATGGTTTTCGTAATTGCAATATGTTAAAAAAATCGTTCAAAGTTGTAATTCTACATTTCAAACTCTGACTTATTGTTTGTTGTATTATTTTTGGATCCAGCATCTTACAGCAATCAATTCTAGCTCTTGTTGTGGTGTCACTTTAATTAATTCGCCAGATTTATCCCTTTATTCTAAAATTATTGAAGCTGATATTGATTTAATGCTACTCTTATAACAACCGAAATTTTTCGATACGTTGCTCGTCACAATTGGTAAGCTTTTAGTAGTTGTAATAATACTTTATACTAATAATAACAGTCTATCAAGACAAGCTGGATTTCAGTAAACATTGTTTTAATCTTACAGCCTTTTGAATAATTCGTGAAAATTACATTAAACATCTAGAAAATATAGCTTTTTGAACAATTTAAAATGTTACAAAAGCAACCTATTGTCATATTTTAGCTATTATTCAATTTACCAATTGGACATTATATACATCACAAAGAACCTAAATATGGCATTATTTATGTTTAATGTTTGACAACAATTTACAACATTTGTCGTATAGTAAAGCAAACAACAACAAAAAAGAGAAGTAATAATGGTATTAACAACAATGGAAACTTCTTAGTTTTTGATTCTAAAGCGAATTTCGATACATTTTCTGTTTTAATATTTATACTGATTTCCATTTAGATTCTAATCGTTTCCATTTATGAATACATTTATTTATCTAACTATTATATATATTAATTAATAGTCAAGATGGGCTAAGCTAATTTAAGATTGAAATGATCATTATGTATTTAATTTAATTTAGTGATTTTATTCATTCAAGATTTATAAATGCTATTATGACGTCAAGATTATTTTGGACATCTTAAATTTGGATAGAATTGATATTAATCACTAAAACATTGAACATACCGAGATTTGCAAGTCTGACATGATGGATAGCAACTTAAAGAGGGACTACCAAAAAAATTCGAATGATTGGTAAGTGTTAGTCAACAAGACTGTTAGCTCTCCTTAATTTCTTATTATGTCTCAAAACAAGTATTTTGATGTTGTTCTGTAATGCGAGGTATATTGTTACATAGATATCAGGCTCCTATTAGAGTATATATAAGCTTCTCCAACGAACGAATATGACATATTTAGCTATCTAAAGAATTTTGTGCTTTGTTCACAACAGATAAGTTATATTTTCAAAAAAGAAAAGAAACAATTCGAAATTTTAAGGCAAGTGAATAGCACACATAAACTCGCATATATATATATATATATATATATATATATATATATATATATATATAATAAAGTTTCTGGATGTCGACCTTCTCACACTATAATCATATTTGTATTTATCAGATTATAAATACACTCGTGTACAAAATTAAGAGAACTTGCAAATTATACCTATTTTTACAAAAAGTACTGAATCAAAGAAACTAATTGTAAAGCCATAGAATTATGCAAATATTCAGTCGAATATATAAGCAAACTAGTGTGTGTCTGCCGAGATGTGACCATAGAACATATATAAAGGGGCGAAGGATTATCGGGGATTTGTGCGTCCGTACACTTCTTCGATATTTGCAGTGTTTTTCGCACTAGTTGGGTAAATGTAATAAGGTATTAGATAAATTGAGTAGCCATGGACATATGGATGAGGGATTGAGATGGAGAATTATCAGTAGAATTGAGACTGGCGAATCACAACCGCAGGTAGCTTCAGAACTCAATGTAACGCCCATTGTCGTTTGCAATTTGTAAAAACAGCTTCAGGACACTAGATTCATATGGAGAAGACCTGGACAAGATCGACGAAGGTCCACAATGACAAATGAGGATCGTTATCAGACACATCCAGCGCGGCAACACAGAACCGCTACAGTTTCGCAACTCTCACGTGAGCTGTATGCTGCCACTGGAACCCAAATTCCACTTTTTACAGTTGATGGAAGGTTTCATGTGAGAGATCTGTATGACAGAAGACCCGTAGTTTGCGTCCCACTCATTGCAGAACACAAGAGCGCGCTTAGCACGATGGAAACAACATGCGCCTTGGACCAGATTTCAGAATAGCATCATGCTTTTTACGGATAAATCGAAATTCAGCCTGAGCACTGATTGTTGGGTTACCTGTATCTGGAGGGAGCCTGAGACACGATACCATCCCTGCCTCATCAAGGATTATTACGGTGGTAGATGGTAGAGGTATAATGAAATGGGTAGACATTATGTTGGACGGCCACACATCCCTGCATAAGTTTGACAAAGGATCTTTGATAACTGTAAGGTATAGAGAGGAGCCCTATGCTCGACTTTTCAGAGCCGCAGTTGGTTCTGAGTACCTGTTATTGGATGACAACGCTCATCTACATTTGGCTCAACTGGTTGAAGATTATTCGGAAAGTGAGGATATTCGCAGCATGCATTGGCCAGCCAGATCTCCAGACCTTAATTTTATAGAGCAAGTATGAGACGCTCTTGGAAGAGCAATTTCATCTCTTCCTCCTCCTCCGGGAACCAACCAGAAGTTAAACAATGTCCTGCTGCAAAAGTGAGATCGATTGTCACAAGGATTCCTCAACAGCATCCTGTCCAGTATGCTGTCATGCAGTACTATCTGTCTGTCTGTGAGAGGAGACCCTACACCTTATTAGACTCATTTTCAGTTCGATATCACAACGTGGATTTTGAATATTTCTGTGCTATGATCTTTTTTAATATACATGCGTACATAAAATGACTTTCGAATAATATATCTATTTCTCTGTTAAAGTATATTCGCACCAAATTTTGTTTAAATCCTTACATTAGCTTTTCAGAAATTTGACATCATGGGCAAATTCTCCTAATTTTGAACACGAGTATAGCTTAAAATGGCCTGATAACTTTAGGTAACTGAGACACTAGAATGCTTCAAATTTTGTATTTTTATTTTGTTGTTAAGAATAGAGGATGCTTAGTTGATTTCTTAGATGTATTATATGTGAAAACTAAATTAATAGAAGGCTCTAAAATTGAATTTTAAATTTGCAAGTATAGATGCCACTCATGATACAGAAAAACACATGTGTTTGTGTTATCTTAAAAAAAGTTTTAAGATATTCTTGTACACTCTCCTTAAAATCTGCTTTCTCATGCCCTATACACTGTTCATCTCATTTTAATTATTTGTGTCCATCGTCTTATATTTTTTCGTTCTTTCAATTTAAACTTCTCTGATTTGGAGGTGGAACCCCCATAACTTATTAGTTTCCTTAAATAAAATTATTTTTTATACTAGATTTAATAGTTTAACGTTTTCTAATCTTTATTTATCAATAATTGTATTTTGTACGTATTTTGATATAATTGGTTTTCTATTATAGTATTTTAAATGAAAATTTAGTGTATCACAGCCTTATTTGGTTCTTGTGCTATAAAACCCAACTGTGACACACTCATTCAGTCCAAATCTGCTTTTTTCATAGTGCTCATATATTTTACACTTAAGAAACAAAATTATTTGCTACGCAGTAAATGTAATTGTTTTCTGACAAACTCTCAGAAATTGTAAGTATTGTACAAAATTGATATAAAGTTGTGGAAAATTTGAATCATAAAATTGTTACGATGGCCTATTCGCGATTCTCTCTCAATTTCATAATAATTCTGACTTCATTACTGACTTCATAATAATTTGAATTGCATAAAATCGCGATTTCTTCCCAACCAAAATGATACGTCATTTGGTAAATTAGATGAAGATAGAAGTAAAGTGAAGTGAATTAGAGATAATGATATATAAATAAAATGGAAATGAAAGAGCGATAGAGAACAACGAGATTTGCTGATTGAAATTTATAATTTTGATTGAAGCACCTTAATTAGTTTTGTAGATTGAAACGAATTCTATTGAAAGTATTGAGTTAAGAATCAGATATTTGTAGGAAGTGATTGAATCAAACGAGTAAATTGTAAGCTAAGGATTTATTAATTGTTCTTAATTTAGAATTGATAAGTTAAGGAATATTCAAAGGAAAGCGGCGATATCAATCCATCAGTGATTATTAATAAAGTATTTTGGTTTATTCTTTCGTGTCTTCAATTGGAGTTTAGTGGTTTTTTGACTAATATATCAATGAAATTGAGATATAGCGCAAGCTCAGAGAAATGAAGAGAGGGCATTACAAAACTTAAAATTCTTTGAATTTTATTCAATTTTAATTCTTGAAATTATAATTATGTTTATTACATATAAAGCGATATGTATATATGTTCTTTTTAAACTTTTAAAATTATAAATGAAGCAGAATTTATGTGAAATGTTCTTAAAGGTAAGAACATGACTTCCTAATTTAAACACACAAAACACCCATACATAATTTTTATGCACATAAATAAGACTTCATCTAAACAGATAAGAATACAGATACCTCTCAATGTTAAAATATGACTTCCATTGTTTTGGATTAAAAAAGTTAATATTATTTAAATTTGACATAAAATAAGCGAATTTTTCCTTGTCTGGAAGGCTTCTAAATTATTTAAAAGATTTTTCCTCCTCTGATCCCAATCGTTGTTTAGGAAATAATATCCCCCCCCCCCCCCCAGATTAGCTATTAATACAGCTTTAATATATTCTACCAACTCACTCTACCGAGTAAATAAAGCTCTACCGAAATTTTTTTCATAAAGACCATCCCAAGTTCCAGGGGGTAGGGGATATCTTACGTACTCTCAAGCGCACAATATTCGTCCGGATTCACGGATAGATTGAGTCAAAACGTGGCGTTAAAACTGCTTGGCAAAGAAAGCCTTCTGAATAGCCGATGAAAGTACAGGAAACTTATTGGGGAACAACCTTTGTTGTGACTTTAGTCACTGATCTAGGAGGAACTGGTAAGATTGTATTCGGGGACGTCCATTCTTCTGGTACTGAGGCGCTGTTTTAAGTGGTGTATTGTGTGTGCCAAACTAAAAGCTAGGGATGTTTGTATGATACAGGAAATTGGATAGAACAGTCGTATTTTATGCTTTTCAAAAATATTGAAGGCAGAAAAAAAAAACTTTCATATCCGCGTTGTACGGAAGTGTCTTAGAAAATTAAAAATCTAAGACAATATTAAGAGTTACGAATACAGGGCTTTTAAATAAGGAAAATTTTATTTTTTTATTAGATTCAGAGAACACATAACCTTGCAAGCAACGTTTTCAGTTCGATATTTATAAGAAAAGTTTTTTTTTTCTCACCATATTTGAACTTTGTGTAAAATGTGCATTTCAGAAAAAATAACTTCATGCCCAAACAATTTTTTTTTCTCAAAACATTTCAATATTTTAAAATTCCTGTTACTTTTACAAATTTCAGTATTATTAAGCAATTTTTTTCTCGGTATTTTTCAAAGTGTATCTAATAATTCTGAGAGTGGGATTCTTAAACTATTATTATTTATTGTTTTGCAATTTTTTTTTATTATGAAAAGCAGTAAAAAAAGTTATATCTCTGATTTTGAGAATTAAGAAAAAACTATGTATGTAAATTCTTATTCAATGCACATAATTATTAAACATATTACGCAAAACAATTAGAAAAGAATTTCAAAACTTTTTATTGATTATTAAAAGGAAGTCTTAACATTTGTAAAATCCCAAAATTAAGAAATTTAAAATTTTGAAGGTCAATGAAATAATACTTCTATAGGTTAAAGAAAATTAAAATAATTTGTTAAATAATGTTGCTATATATATATATATGTGTGTGTGTGTGTGTATGCGTGCGTGTGTAATTTTTCACACGTATTTTAGACGATCATAGGGAAAAAAATAATTTTTTTCAATATATTTGTATATATTTATATGAATGAAATATTGATACATCAAACATTTTTGTTTTCAATGTTCTACTAAACGTTTTGTGAGTATTATTCATCAAAGCTGAACCATTTATGTAAACTCATATGAATAATCTTTAATTGTTATTAAACTGATTTGTTATTGCAACAATGTAATTATTTTGTGATATTAAATCAAATTACTCAAAACGTATCAAACTTATTTTACGCACAATCTTGTAACAATGGATTAATCGTATTCTCCTATTAATTACTTTGGGAACTTTTCATAATATAAATAACCATAAATAAAACTTCCACCCAATCAAACGAAACGCGATTTTGCAAACTAGTTAAACTAAAGAAGTGCAATGAAGTGATAGGGAAAAACAGACGATGCTGAAGTTAGTGGATAAGTAGAGAGTAAGATGGTATTGAGAGAATAGTGCGCGGTATATCTAGTTTTGTGTATATACTTTGAAGTCAGAAAATATCATTCATTGTGTGCTATTAAGAAACGCAGTTTTAAGGCTTGGTGTACATTTTTTTCTCAAAATAAATCAGTTTTTAACAAAATTTGGAAACCGTTAAAGGCAGCTGCAAGCCTATAGCGTATCATATCGCTCACAATGAATAAAATAGGAATTAAAAACGTCCCATTCTTAAGTTCGGAAGCAATGCCTCTCCATCAATTATAACAGCTGCCATGGGGAGAGAGTATTAACGTAAAAGGAAAAAAAATGACTCTTCTTTACGCTCACACTCACTAAATTTATCGTAACGGCTAAAATTTAACAGTATTTTTACATGATTTTCTTAAGTTGCATTTAAATACCACAATTTTATACTTTTCTCGAATAAAATTCATTTTAATTAAAATCATAACAGCCTTTTCGATTCGATATTACAAAAATGTAAAATTCCTCTGAATATAAATCGTAATAAGAATATCTCCTGAAAAAATATTTGGCGTACTGTGGAAGCTTAGAGCGTGAATGCATGCTCAGGCTTCATTCTCGTTACTAGAATAAGGTTCTAAATTACTAGGTCCGTCACCAATAGCCATGTTGTTCCAAAGTGCGACATTAGTAAATCATTAAGGATCAATCCATTCTATAAAATTCTCTCACTAGCAATAAGAAAAAAGAAAAATTGCTCTATTATGAAACAAAAAACGGCAGAATTATTTCTCATTTTTTTTACTCATTATTTCTCGTATTGTTTCATAAAAAAATTCAGAATATTTCAGGAACTTTTAATAGTTTTGCCTGCGCCCTCTGTTACAATGGAAATGCACAGTTTTAAATTTTGCTTTTCATTGGTGAAATTGTCCGGGTTTTTTTGTTTTGTTTTGTTTTGTTTTGTTTTTTGTTCGTAGAAAACGTAATCATATCATGCTAAGCATATGCACTAATATTGTGGCCGCAGTAGCCTAGTGGTCATGGTTTCGGATTCGTGGCCGAAGGTTTTCGTTCAGTTGCGGATTCGATCCTTGGCACTAATATTGTGATGACGTTTTTTGTTTAAATTTTAATACAATTAGCATAAGTAATTCTACAATGGAAGTTAACAAGAAAAAATAATCAATTACATATGTTAAAGTTGCGATCTGATTCGAATTTTATACATTTGTTATTATTAAATATTAAAAAGGAAAACACGAAACTTGTCAAGCAAACTTTCTAGTTTTATTTAGTTTTTAATTAACGTCGAACTAGAATCAACACGAGGGCTATTGGCGACGGACCTCGTAATTTCGAACCTTGGTCAAATGGCGAGAACGACACCTGAGCTGGTACCCCCCGTTCTTAACTTCCACGCCAACGGGAGGGCTTTGGCCCCCGACAGATTTAACGTGCATCAGCCCCGGCTACACGTGGGTGTTTAGTGGCCAAGGATCGAACCCGCAACTGAACAAAAACCGCCGGTCACGAATCCGAAACCATGACCACTAGGCTACCGCGGCCACAGCAAACGTTCTAATGACACCATTAAATCAAAAGGAATTGATAAGTTATTCTATGTAAATAAAATATAAAATAAGAAAATACTATACTCTAAAAATTTCACGTATTCATCGTATCATATTAAGGAATGAATTCTTATTATTTGAATGAACACAAGCAACTTCTCTCAGTCATAATAGGCGGCATGTATACAAAAACATTTATTTAAAATAACTGAAATATTAAAAATTCATACAACAAAAGTTTTTTCGCGCACTTTTGTTCTTCAGTCTTACAACGAAAGGCGATATCTCTGTGTGGTACACTTATCCCTCCAGATCGTTCTGGATGCCACCCTCGACCAATCGATAACTGAGAGGGCTCCGAACGGATGCAATATGATCTGATCGTTGAGTTATAGATTCGTTTGCGAACAATTGACGAAGATGTTGAAGTGATGATCCGTCAACGTTCGAGGGGTTTTTCAAGTGTCTCCATTTGACTGATCCAGCTCTTCCGTAATCCCCCCTCCCTCCCATTCAGTTACAGTCACGGTTACTCAGCTCTCATAAAGGGACTGTTGGCTAATGAAATTTACATCTGTCTGGTTCAGCGTTTTGTGTCAAAATAGCGAACAGAGAAGGAACGTGATCAGTAAATTATATAAGAATCAACGAACTTTATAGTTTAATAATTACTATATAACGATTATATGGCGATTAATAATTACATATAACAAGTTATGAGCGTTATTAAGTAATTTTATCTGTTGGAATTCTGTTAAATGCCTTGAAAAGCTGAGTTTATTACACAAATCAAAATTTGTTGTTGTTGCATTGGTTTCAAATAGTATAATTTATTGCTGCTTTTATAGAGTACAAACTTTGAGATAATGGTACATAATGTATAACATTTAATTACTGTTAAATGCCTTGAAAAGCTGAGTTTATTACACAAATCAAAATTTATTGTTGTTGCATTGGTTTCAAATAGTATAATTTATTGCTGCCTTTATAGAATACAAAATTTGAGATAATGGTACATAATGTATAACATTTAATTAAAATCACAGAAAGTTCATAAATTATAAATTTCATAAATAATAAATTTTAGTTTATAAATAATAAATTTTGAAGAAAAAAACATATTTTTGCTGCATATAAAAAAAAACATATTTTAAACATACTTAAGGCTGCCTTAGCTGACGTCAAAGAACCTGATCAAAACTGCGAACATATTTGCAGACAGAAAATTGTTCCAATATTCATGGAAGTTTGTAACATATCCGTTTATGATACAGCATTCTCAAAATGTTTTAATTCAAAAAGACCCCAGTTTTCAAATGAATATGTATAATTAAAGGTCATTTAGTTTTATAGTATTGGAGACGACAGAAATGAGAAGTATTATAAAAATTAATTTTCGAGCGATTTTCTTTTTCGGAAAAATTATTCCAATTTCAAATTCTATTCTTTAACGAGAGCCTTATGAAATAACTTTGAAACTCTAGCGAGAAACAATGACTTACAGCGTGGAAACATTTATAATTCCATATAACTTTTAAATAAAACTAACGCTTAAACTTATCCTGTTTTGATACAAATATTAAATTTTTTTTCAGTGTGTACAGAAAGACATTTTAAATACAGTAGTACTTATTTCTTCGTTACAATACGATATTATTTGAAGGGGAAGAGAAAATGTATCCCCGACATCCTCCATGCTACACCACTGAAGCAAGTATGGAACAATATGTTCCAATATATATATAATTTGAGTTACGAAAAAACATTGTCTGTAATCATAATTTGCTGAGGATGATTAATATATTAATAAAAATTAGTAATTACAAATGCTTGATTAATTAGTTATATTGATAAAAAAATATTGATTATAGAGAGTAAGAACTATGTTCTGAAAAGTGACAGATAATTAATCATTAAAGTAATTTTTTTAGAATTCACTATGTTTGCTTAACCATTTTCCAATTTCAATTAAAAGGAAAATTTTGTAATAGTATATAGCTAATTATTTTTCTAAGTTAAACCTTATCAAAGGATACGGTGAAGAAAAAAGCTTGAGAACCACTTCTTTTCTTAGTTAGCTAATAATCATTGTGTTGCTTTAGAGTCCTATAAATGAAATATTAATCTATATCTCATTAGTACAACAATAAAAATGTAAACTTTTCTAAATGTAAAACGAGTTCAAAATTGTATGCACTATAAAATTAATGAAAATACAATAGTATATACCGTGAAATGAACTGAGGTTGTTAGTGTTATACCGAATGAAATGAACAGATGTTGATGTGGACCAAATTTTCCATCTTTAACTGAGGCTGCTTCTTATTTGTTCAAAATGATTTTCATACGTGAAGTTATTTGTATATGATGCAGACAATATTTGTCATTCGTGTAATTATTTGAGTGATTCAGACGATATTTGCTGAAAATGTATACTTTTGCATTGTTTTTAAGATTAATTTTTTCGCAGAACAGCATTAAAATAGTTTTTATTTATTTATTTATCGAACATCACATTTATGTTCAGTTTGTGTGTTCTAAAACTTGAATAATGTGATGCAAACCTAACTTCCATTTTATACTTACTTTACAAGGACTGCGGTAGTATATTTAAACCAGCAAAATGAATTTTTCTGGACTGTTTCTTCTGTACTATTAGCTATTTCTATCAATATTTTTGACAAGTGCTAACATGCTCTTGTTTTGAAAAAATGGCGTCAAAAAAGCTTGTTCAGAAAAAAAAGGATACATGGTATTATGCTCAAAAGGCTGACATTATAATACATTACGATTATAATAATTACATTTAGTTTATTTAAGGTATACTTCCTATGCTAAGAAATATTTAATTAAATTTGTTTATCGTCTGGTTTTATTTTAATACCCGAAAAGAATTTTATTGTCAACTTTAATTATTCTCATTGTTTACTCTAGTTTTAATATTTAATTTAATAATTGATTTTTATGACAAAATTGTCCATTTTTATTCTTTATGATGTTAACATTGGCTATGTTTTGGGACTTCAGAATATTTTGTTTGTGAAACAAAAAATGTGTTAGAAATTTGAAGAAAATATTTTCTTTTCTTGATAAACATTGATTCTGGGGAGCCTAGAGTTCGGAAGTATACTTAACTTACCCTAATTAATATTAATTATGAATAATTCTACTTTTTCGATAAATTAACAGTATATTTCATAGATTTGCATGGAGTATTGTTGGGATAGAGGAGGGTTTTTTATTGACGGAGTTGATAATTAAGTAAATATGTATATGACTTCAAAATAAAATGTTTTACCGCGCCAGTCTCGTTATTTAATAGCTACTTGTATAGTTAGGAGTCATCATTTAAAAAGAAATCTCTTTGAAGATCTTGATCCAGGAAAACATTTGCATAACATTCGACATAGAATTCTTTCTCAATTTAGGTTTCTTCTCTGCCCTCTTAGTTCATATATTTTATATTAAAAACTTGAAGGTTATCATGACTTGAAATAATTTTAAACAAATATTTGAATCCTAAATGAGTAAGGATTCTATTATTATGGCTCATTTGTGTGTGTGTGTGTGGTAATGTATGCATTTAAGGAAGTAACGAAAATAACTTATTTTAGAAATTTATCTAAAAATGATTTGTTTAATTTTGATTCAGATTTTAAAGCTTAGTTTATTTTATTCAATACCTAATAACAAGAGACTTGAATAATTCAGAAAAATAAGTGGAGCATAGCTATATTCACATTTGCATTTTAATTTATTTCTGGAAGCCATTTAGTATTTTGTGCTTAATTTTCCTTTTTGTTTTGAAGGTTGAATTAATATTAATATACCTTCAATACATAGCACTTTTGATTAATTACAAAATGGATAAAAGGCAACGAAAGATTCACTGAAATTAAATATTTAAGGATTGATAAACAATGTAATAACCACATTGGAAAAAGTAGTTTATAGAAAGAAGACGAATGTTCTTAACTAAGATTGATAGAATGAAAGATGTAGCTTTTGCGATTGGCATAATAAAACAATTAAGACTTAATTTAAGATTAAAGAATTTTTCCAGTCCATGTATATATATATATAAAAGCATAGCTCCGCCACCTCAGTTACATCAGAAGATAATGAAATCTTACTGTGCATGTTAATTTATAATGGGGCTTTCTAGGGAAATTTCCAAATCACGTGGTGCTCACATGGTATAATTTAAAGGGATAATGAAGGATATTGATGGCATCTAACTCTTTATTTTTGAAAAAAAGAATGGAAATAATTAGACAGCTAAATTATTCTTTCAATGAAATTATTACAAATTTAAGTTGAATCATTATATATATATATAGATATATATACATATAAAGGGAAGCCTCACGGCATGCCTTCATTGTACTATGACACAACGAGCGGTAGTTAACGTCATAATGCAAGTAATGGAATGCATTTCAATACAAAGCGCTGAGTAGCGCATATTCGCTATGCAAGCGAGAGACATAAGAGAACACGAAAAACTTTCTATAAACTTTTATACCAAGTAGAAGTCAATGTGACAGCTGCAGTTAAAACACAAGAAGTTGGATGGCAGACGTATATGAGTGGAGTACTAAAATAAAATTTTGTAATAGAGTAATAGAAAGTTGTCCCAATGTAGTTGTGCAAGTCCTTATATATATATATATATATATATATATATATATATATATATATATTACAAAAGCGAAATGCTAAAATAAAAATTAGTTAAATGTAAATTATGTCCATTGTGTAAATAGCTAATAGTTCAGGCTAAAAAGAATTATGATTCAGGAAAATCAGAAAGGGTATAAAAATTATTCAAATTTCTGAATCATTCTTATGACTGAAAAGAGGGGTTAACATAGTCATTACATTTTATATAATAATTATTAAAATTGCTGCATCAAACTTAACACTGTCAGAAACGGGTTAACATGGTCAGTTGGATCCATCTTCTCTCTAAACTAGAAATACTTTATAATAAACAGGTTAACTCCATAAAGTAATACAACGAAACAATCTTCTAAATTTTATTAAAGCATAACAAAAACTTATCTATAAATATCACGTCACTAATTCAATAGCAGTAAGCAATATGGAAGATACATTATGCACAAAATCTTAAATAACACTGCCTGTAAAAATTATTTATTAAAACTAGTTAAAAATTATTAAGGTATTTCATAAAAAATTCCATATTAAAAGAAATAGGCATAGTTCAAAATTAAATAAGAAAGAACCAAAGCACTGCATAAATTATTCATTAATATCAATTATATTATACTGATAGGGCTATATATTTACAGGAAAAGAAAAATAATTAATTGCTGTTTTTTTTTCTTAATAAAATTTTAAAAATTATATCTAGCTATCCTAATTAAATGAATTATCGTATATAAAACAAAATTTAATGATATAAAAAAAATCACGATATACTCTCATAATTTTCTAGATTTAAACAGGGTTTTAAGAAATTGATTGGGTTGTTAGGAATTACGCAACACAATAAGGAATTCCTTAAGATTTTTAATTTTGCTAGACTTTTGAGTTTCTATATTATTTTTATTAAAGCATATATATATATACATATAACACATCAATCAATAACTCCCGAGACTAACCCAGAGATGGCGC
>BMAW01003353.1:13658-43230 GCA_019974015.1 Nephila pilipes
TCAGTAGTAAAACCAGTAACCAGGTCTTCTAGAATAACCTTTGCTTTGAAACGTGTCAAAAATTTTAAGTCGATCGGACAGAAACAGCTAGAGTTATCGAGGTTGAGTAAGTCGTTTTGTGTTTGTTTAAAAAAAATGGAAAAAACCGAGTTTTCGTTCTGATAAAATTCGTTTTTAATGGGTAAAACACCGTGCAAGCGAAACAGTGGATTGAAAAATGTTACCCGGACTCTTGTCCATCAAAAGCAGCACGAGTGTCGGTGGTTGCCGAGTTTAAACGTGGTCGTACCGACACAAATGACAGGAACGCACTCGGGTGACACCGTGGAACCGTTCACCGGAAAATGTGAAGGTGAAGTGATAACAATGAAAGATCGTAAAGTGAAGCCCGTAATGTGATGAGAGACACAGATATCATATGGAAGTGATGTTACTATCCTTCATGAAAAATTGAGCATGAAGTTTCCATTGGTGCCCGCGATTGCTTCGATGGAACAAAACAGCAACGAGTCGATGATTCAGAAAGCTGTTTATCGCCATTTACTCAGCAATACGTGAACGAAGTACTGAACATAAATGGATGGAAGTGATCGCCCAGCAACTTTACGTACTGAATCGTATTGAGGAATGTTGGGACAAGTACCATAGATATCAAACACAACATCCCGATGCCTGATTGAGCCACCATGACCTTGTAAAATTCCATCCTGGAGTCAGGATCCATGGCTTCATGAGCCTGATACCATATTCTCACCCTCGCATACACGTTAAGATATCGAAACTCATCACTACATGTTGCTCGTTTTCAGTCTTCTACAGTCTATTTTCTGTGTTCTCTTTACTAGGTAAGGCGCGCAGCCTGAGCAACGGTACCTTTGTGGGTCTATGGATTCCAGACACTGGTTCCGTTTACTGACTGTACGACTGGTGCCCTGATTCAGTAGGATGGTTAATTTGAGCTAACGTTTGCTTTCGCTGGTGGCATACAATGCGGCTGAGCTGTCTCAAACCATACACTTTCAATGCCAATTGTCCTTTGAAGTTTGCCCTATCGTTAGTTTTTATCCTACCATCCGCGTATTCTTGGTATACTCTTGTCACTGTTGACCTTGAAAATCCTTACGCTTATTATTTTTTCGTGATCGAAGGCGTCTGAATCAGGAGTCTTACCCATATTGACAGTTCATACGACTGATTAACAACCATAGTACTAGATATATATGCAGTTACCGCAGCGTCCTCACGTGCATGTAAATGAGGCGCAGTGCTACACAATTTCATAGTATTGTCTATCCTTAATTTAGCGGCATTTCATTGTATAATGTATGAATGATGGGGGCCGGCATCGCCTAGGGGTATTTCAAAATGAGGACACTGCATGGACGAAAGACATTTACGAATTCATATAAACAAAGACAAATATAATGACACATACGAAGACATGACAATAATGTTCCGGCGTCATTAAACTATACAAAATGAATAGTTCCACTTGCTTTTAGGAGAAACCAATTCTCCTGTCCTATCAATCTGGCTTCCTCGCCAAGCGAGAGCGAATCCTTTCCCCTTTTCTTACACTACAGTGGTTCCGCAGAATGCCACCTGATGTCTCAGACTTTGTCTGGGTATGTCATTCTCACATAAGTATACAAGGGTGGTTCAAAAAAATTTGTATCTGAAGATAGATGACATCATTAAAGTAAATAATTGTTTTCATTTGGTGCTTCTATCTGTTAAACGGGGCCGAAACAAATTTATCAATGAATCATAAGTTAGTTTTGATTTAGTAATCATTTGTTGCCAAATCAAAATTTGATTGCTGTGGCACCGAGTTGTCGACGTCATTTTGCATTGAGTTGTCACCGTCGGTGAGATTCGGATTCGTCATTATGCTTCGGAGATCCAGCAAAAATTAAAACGTTGGATTGCTTCCGATGAATATGTTCCAAAAAATGACGATGATGGTCTCTGCCTGAAAAATTATAAGGAAGAATTTTTGAGGTGTGAAAGACGCCTCATGATCGCGAATACGAGTATCTAAGATTTAGACAGCTGTCCAGTGGGACAGAATGCTTACTAAAAACAAACCATTTTCTATCCTGCAAGTACCATATCTTGGATTTTCTAAGGATTTATTGAACGACTCGTATCTTTCCCGTATGTTTGAGTTTGTGTTTTAAAACAGTAGAGCTCATGATAAAACTAAAATGTCTATAACATTTACCCTTAAAATGTTTGAGTTCACCAAATAATCGTAAAATAAAGAGAGTACTTTAAGATAGAAAAATAGAATTCTTATTTATTTATTTCGCGAAGTCTATTATTGTTCCATGTATCAAACTTTCTTAATTATAAATAACCTTCTCTGAGAGGGATATATCAATGTAATATTTGATACTTACTAAACAGTCTTTTTTACTAAATATTCCTTAGAAATCAAACATCTAATATAAGTCACATTAAACGCAATTGTTACATTCATCGACGCAATTTTTACTTTCAACATAAGTATGCCAAAAGGTTAAAAAGTAACTCTTAAATGGCTTATATCATAGACTACTCGGTGGATAGTGAAAAAGGGGTAGTGGCTTGTGAGTCACGGTTTCGAAACACGCTACCACTGAGGACCACTGTAGGGAATAATGAAAGCTACTGTAATCTATTCAACCAGACCCCAAAGTACTTAAATAAAGTAGGGTAGTTGAGGCGGTTATTCGTCATTCTATTTCAGTGTGATGTTATGACTATCCCAGTGAAGTATCAGGACGATTAAGAGCATAGAAATTGTAAAAAAGTTGTGAGGTTATCTCGCTTTTATTTTTATTTCATCTTTTGGTTTGATTTATTTTATTCCATTGATTGAAATTTCTCAATAAACCCACGTATACGAAATTAATTTATATAAATTTAGGGTGCGCGGTAACTTAGTGATCATGAATGCAGACTTGTAGCCGGCTTTGTTTTCGTCAATTCAGTGGCTCGATACCTCACACCACTAAAGACCCGTCGTGTAGCAGGACTGATGCACACTACATCTGATCGAGGTTGCAAGTCCTCTCTTTGACGTGGAAGTTTGGAGAGGGAGGAGACACCTCCTTCAAACTCATGTTGGGTGTCGTACTGGTCACAAGATTCAGGTTCAAAATTACAGGATTCGTCACCAATAAATAACCTCGTGCTGCTTCTCAGTGAGACGTTAAAAACAATCGCATTATATAAATACACTCATTGCCGTAAAAATTTGGGCACCACCAAAGAGTAGTCAGAATAAAATGAAATTTTATTTACATATGTACAACGTTAATGTAAATAAATAATTTCAAAATCAAAGCAAAATAATCATTTATTGTAGGAAAAATTACAAATGAATGGAGGTTTGGGTGACGTTGTTGCTGTTGAAGAGAGTCACTGAGCCCCGTTATGTTGATCTAGTGTTATGCCGATACTATACATAACAAATACAGAATCAGGTCAAGTAAAATTTACATAGAAGACTCAGGCATTCTAAATACAGACCTCAGATTTCAATAATAATACTTCTCGGCCGATGTATAGCAGACATTGTTTGTTTATGCATAATTCTTAACCATGACCTTCTCTCAATAAGAAAAAATACTGAGTACTTTGGAATGAGTACTTTGAATAAAAGATTAACTAAATAGAAATAATTAGTACATTACAACCAAAAATACATGTATGATTATCCCTAGTAAGAGATATTTTGTTATTTAAAAAACACATCTTCTCTAGGTGAAGTACTCGTATATAACAGACGTATTTAAACAACTTATCAATTTATTTAAAAACTTTCTTAATGGCTAAACTTTCTTTATTTGTTTGGTGCAATAATTTGCAAAGGTTAACTATTTGAAAAAAGGGGGAAAGGAAAGAACAAAAATGTGAAAAAATAATATTAACAAATTGCCTACTTTCTGGATGAATTCCAATATGGCCATTTCAAGTTTTCTAATAAATTTATCACAGATTCAACCCTCCTCTTCTCCATAATTTGTTGACAAATGAGGAAGGAAATACCCGGGCAGGAAGGAAAAGCATAAAATTTTTACGAAACAGATGTGAAATCATCAAGTATTTCATATGAGTCACTAATCAACCTCTGTGAGTCTTTTGCGGATGGATGACGTGAAAGACTGCCGTCGGCAATCCTTTTATTTCTGGACAAACCCAAGCATGCATGGGTAAGTTAATTTTATGCTAGAAGATTAAGCCAGTTAGTAACAGATCATAAACTTTTAAATCCCAAATCTGAACTTTCAGTTAACTTTCAGAATATTGCTTTAACTTCCAAGGAATATTTACTATAATTATTATTTTTATGTCTAATTTTATTCTATACTTAAAATTGTTATTAATTTGTTTCTTATGTTATTTCTTATTTTACGTTATGTAATGACACTTTTAAGTCATATAAAAGTCGATTTTATTAAATTAATTTAGTTATATTATAACGTGGAATGTCACTATGCATTTAGTTGTTCTGTGTTTTATTAATTATTGTTGCTTTTATTACTGAAGGAACAAGAAAACTTCAAATGTTAGAATATATATATATATATATATATATAACACATCGATCAATAACTCCCGAGACTCACCCAGAGATGGCGCTCGTAGTAAACCAGTAACCAGAGAGAGAGAGAAAGTGTACGTGTAAAGAAGCAACAACTATTAAACCTTCAAATAATGGCAAGTATGGTTCGAACACATGGCCTCTAACTAAAAATGGGGATTACAAAATTGTAGTTTTTCACAGAAAGAATCTCAGAAGTATTCTCGATGGCGTCAAAGAAAATGGCCTTTGTTGAAGAGGTTTTAATTCTGAAATTTATAGAATTTTTAATGAATTTAATATCATAAAATATATTAAAGTAAAACAAGTAAACTGGGGGTCTCATATTGTTAGAATAGATGAGAAAACTGCAGAAAAGAAGATTTTTTTTGCAAAGCACTTTACGAGTCAGAAAACAGGAAGACCCAAACTGCGGTTGCTTGATTTTGTTGAATCGGCTTTTAAGGTGCTTGGGAAGAGGAACTGGGAGGGGGACTAAGGAAAAAAGGTGGGTTATCTTGGAGGAATCTTCAAAAGGAAGCCTTGACCCACTAAGGGCTGCTGAATCAAATATGATGATAATGGCAAGAAGATAAATAAAACTTCACGAAGAAATGTATGCGAAAGTCTGAAAATGAAACAAAACTAAGAAAATAAATACGATAAAGAAAATTACCATAACATTTTTAAATTCTGAATGTGGCTTTTGACAAATTTGTAGGTTAAATAATGTTTTACAGGTGCAATACAATCTCTACAGAAAAATGTAAAACCAATATGGAAATTCTATAAATTGAAAAGAAAAACACGATGCAAAAAAACATAAAATAAAAAAGAAGAAATTAATTAAAATTCTGAGAGAGACATATAAATACTCATATACTCAATATCTGTGTGTGTACCTAATAAAATAAAAAAAGAACAATCTAAGCAATGAATCAAAAGATTAAAAAAGATTACGTGTGTATGTGGAGGTATCTTTTACTGCAGTAGAATCAATCATTATCAAATAAATCAATTGACACTGGGTCCTCATCTTATTACAATATTAAGACAACGTCACACAAATGCTGTTTCTCAATATCAATAACATTATTTAAATGGTAAGTATAAGCAACGTAAGTTTAAATATTCCTGTTTTTAATACCAAATGTTCAGAAATAGATGAAAAACTCATTTTGCATAGACTTAAATATCAAAAAAATTCTTACTGGTTTCGACTTTATCGAATGTAATTTAATATCACCGAAATTGTATAACGAGCATCTGATAATCTGGCATTTCTGAATTGTCGCCAAGAGGGACAAAAACAATAATTTGGCAACTCATTACTTCAGATTTAATTTTCAACTCTGCTTCTGTTGCTTTTATCAGTATAGTATCATTTCGGAAAATTTTTTGAAAATAAGAGTAATTTATCTTATTTATTTATTTCGTCAATTTTATATGAAATACACCCTAACCATAATAAGCATAAGAAATGAAAGAAAAATTGAAAATCAATTAGTTTTTAACGAATTACGTTATTAAAGAGTGTGTTTTTTTGTTGTATAATACTAGTTCTGTACTTTTATCTAAATATTTTAATTAAAACAAGTTTTGTAACTGAAGTCGTGAACACAAAAAAATAATTTTAAATAACTGAATCGTGAATTTATTAAATCTACACGAGAGGGAGGGAGATACATTAGAATTAGAGGCGGGGAAATAACACACGTCTTCTACATCAAATAATTCAGAATGAAGGGAAAGAGTTTTCTCCCTTTTTGTTTCTCTAGGAGAGTTAAAGTACGGATTATTCAGATCACATGTTAATAAATGTAGGGATCTTTGCACATTTTTCATGGAGTCTGCGTGTCTAGTAGGGAATATCCCTATAAGTTCGGAGCGTGGAAAATTCCGATCTAAATATTTTCGTGCATCTCATGATATATTAATTAAAAGTTTAAAAGGAATAGGATGACGAAATAATGACGAACGTATTACTAAGGGAGTCGAAATATAAGATAAATTAAGAAATTAACTAGAGAAATCATTACAACATACACACACTATATAAAAACTATATAGTTCATGTTTATTAAATTTATGATAGATAAATAGATATAGATAGAAATCTAGATTTTTTTTAAAAAAAATTATCGTCTATTGAATTGAATGACTAGAAAAAAAAATTCTTTGATAGATTCGTAAAGTCAACTGCACTTTAAAAAATTAACGAAAATAAGTGATTAGAGATTCCTAATCACCTCCTCAAATTATATATACTCTATAAAATTTGGAAAGGTGGACCACTAATTACCCGATTTTTTTTATCTCCTACATGTTATTGAAATATCTTAAAGATATTGATTTTTTTTTTAAATTTTACTCAAAATGTTGCTATTAAGCGTAGTTTTTGTCTTCTGACAATGAGACACATTTTGACTGAAAACTCAGCTTTTAATTCTATTCATTTTAACCATTATAAATCAGAAATATTAGCCTTAACTGATTTAGTTGAGAAAATTCCCCAACTAAATACGAGTATGCATAATTTCTCATATTATGTTGATTTTATTCTATATAATCAACGCTTTAAATATGTTCATTTCAAATTACATACATTATCTTAAATCGACTTAGTTGGGGCAAACCCTTACCCAATTTTTTTCTCAACTTTTTCTGACAATATAATTTTCAACTTTTTCTAGTAGTATAATTTTCATAAGTTAAAATGATTATTTGGTGTAAAAATATTTTGGATTATTTCTTATGATTACAATAGTATATTTATGTATAAATGAAAATGTTCCTTTGTTTACTTACTTTCTTTTTTCTTTGGTTGAATTTTTTAGTTTTTGTATTTCTTTAATTTTCTTTAATTTTTGGTTTTTATACAATCTTGTTGTATTGCAGTTCACTGAAGTGGGATGGTGGATACATTATTTCATTTGACTATAGAACAGTATAAATTACATTATCCCTAGTTTTTGCTCTTAGTTGTTTCTTTTCTTTTACTTTCTTGTGGTTTTAATGTTGTTTGATTTTTAAATAGTATGTTATTTTTATTAATGGTTTTAAGCTTTATTGAAGTAATATTTTGTTTGATGTATTTATATAAATTTTTGTCTTATTTTCATTAGTATTTTTTACTTTTGATAAAATTTGTAATTTTTAATTATCCTTTTAACTATTGATATTTCTTTTAATTAAGTAGTTAGTTTAGTTCATCCTTCTAAATAAATTTTAAAAATGTTTCAAGTTTATAATCTGTATTTTATATAAGATCTCGTTTACAAATATATATGTTAAGAAACTGCTCTTTATTTCAATATCCATCGGTAAAATTTTAAATTTATTTGATATAATGATAACATCTCCATTTTATTTTTGGCATGATATGTCCCACGAGCAATCTTTGTTAAAAATTCCAAGCAACCAATCTTCAAATTTTAATTATTGGTTAAAGAGTGAAATTATTGGTAAAAAATGAAATTCACCGAATTAACATATGAATAGTACTTTTGCAACGTATTACACGAGTGAAAGCTTACCGGAATGTTATGACTTAAAAACATGTAGGCACGAGAATACCAAATAATACCAAAATACAATACCTGAAAATGGAATTTTTCTGAGCTGCTAAGTAATCATCGAAACGGCAAAATGTTGGCCTAAAGTAAATACACTTTGTTTTGATTAAATATCCTAAACAGAAGCATATTAAATGAATAAAGTCTTAAAAAGGACATAAAATGTTTTCATTTCCTTAAAACGTTTTGCTAGAGAAAGCTATCTTACATTTTATTTCAATGAGGAATAATACGTTATCGCTGATAATGTGTTCCAGGATAATGAACCATTATGCTTTCTTTTGCTCCCTCTCTCGAATGTCCTTTTCTTTCTTTTAATGTTTCCATTAAAATATCCTGAAAGACTGAAAAGCCATTAATGTTTCTACCTATGGATACTTTTAATTATATCTTGCTGTTTCGGAAAGGAGGCCGAAACGTTATTGCCTTAAAATTTTCATCTTATTTTAAATTAAATAATAAAATGCTTCCATGTTATATTTACGAAATTGCGTATAAATCTCTACAGAAAAGTAAAAGTTACGTATATTGTACCCTCTACAATTAACCAAAAACTACATCACGTTTGTAATGGAATTTAAGTAACGTAAAAGAACATTTATTGTGGTAATAACTACAATGTAATGTTTTTCAGAGTATACTGAGCATCTGTATGCAGGAAAAATTCCCGCACTGCATAATTTATATTTTCGAAACATAGTAGAGCAGTATATGATTTTTTTAGACGAAAGGATTTTGCATACGTATTTTCATATGATTTGTATGATTAGAAATCGAAAATATCTAATACACTCACATTGCTACAAAAATTTGCGCGCCAAGAAAGAATTAGAGTATCAAACGAAATTTTACATAAGTAAATACTAAGTTGATGCAAGTGATTACAAAATAAAAAAAAGCAAAATGATCATTTACTGTAGGAAAAATTACAAATTAATAGAGGTTTTAGTACCCTGTTGGACCCTCTTTAGCATAAATACATGATATGATACGGTAGGGCATTGAGGCATACAATACCCGTATGATGTCCTGCGATATCTCGTTCTACAGTTGCTGTAAACACGCCTTTAATTCTACCAAACTCGTAGAGTGTCCAACTTGCCGTCCTAAATGTTCCTAGATATGTTCAATCGATGACAAATCTGGATTTGAGCAGGTCAGAAAAGGATAGAAATGTAGCGGAGGCAGTCCTGTGAAACCCTTGTTGTGCATGGGTGAGCATTGTACTGTTGAAAAATGGCTCCTTGGATACCTGCGATGAGTGGCAACATATGTAGTTGAAGAATGTCTCGAATGTTCCTCTGGGATGTCATAGTGCAGTGGATCAATATTAGGGGTGATCGTATGTTGTATGCGATGGCATCACGACATACGATCACGACATGTGGGAGCGGTGAACGGTGAAGGCAGGATTGAGACGTTCACCGTGGGGCCTCCACATGCATACATGATTGTTATCATAGTCTAATTAAAATCTGGATTCGTCACTAAAGATGATCTGATTCCATTCGGTTCCAGCCCTTCGAGCCTGACTCCACTCCAAACTCAGGTGGCGGAGAGTGGGTGTCAATGGCAGTACACGTAACAGATGCTGCGATTGCAACTGTCCCTCAGCTAAAAGCCTTGCAATGGTATGGGCTGACATAGAGGCCCGTAGTGAAGGTGCTGCCTGTGTATGGATGGTCGACAGTGATACAGTTAGCACTATGCGACACGTCGAATGATGTGATGGTCTTCTCGACTATTGGTCTATTAAGAGCGTCATGAGCCTGGTTACCGTATAACACACTTCTCTCTTGTCCACTGGTCGCAACACTTCCTTACAGTAAAGTCAGAAAAACCTAGGAAGTGAGCTACTCGCAGAGATGACCACCCGATTTCCATCACCCGTATGATTCTTCCCTTCTCAAACATACAAAGGTACAAATTGATTTCGATGGCGGTGTAATTGGCATCTCTAGTTAAAAATCGTCCCTCTGCAACAAATTAAATACACACAAACAAGCTCTGCTTACCTACTTTATAATCCAAGGAGAACGAAGTTCAACGCCCTCTGATGGTGTTACGCAATGCGCAATCTCGCTTCATTTCTAATCATTTACATATTGGCCTTACTCGTACCTTCATGACAAGTTTCATAACAATCGTACTCTTACTTTTTGGTGTGCAAATTTTTATGTCAATGAGTGTACATCGAATACGTGAGTAGTAGAATTTTTGTAGAATAATTCGATTTCCTTCAATGCAGTCCTACATTTCTTGCTAAATTTTCAATACGTCTAAAACTAGATTACGAGGTGTGGCTATTAAACAATGAGACTGACGCTGCAACAGAAGAAGTAAGCATACGTCAAATGCCAGCTACAGACAACTGTTTAGCGTGAAGCTTTCTCTTTCGAACGCAGTGACTCTCGGTTCTGTAAACAAATCCGTACACCCGTAGCCTTCGTTCGCCAAAGAGTTTTTTGTTTTTGTTTTTGTTTCTCCGGAAGAATGATAGCTGAGAAATTGTTGTGAAATTTCGCAGGAAACTTAGAAAAACCACTTCAGAAATTTATAATTTATTGGAAGAAGTGCATGGCAATCAACGGTTATCGCGTGCTCGTGTTTTTGAGTGGCTTAAGAATTTTCAAGATGGCCTAGAAGACGTTGAAGATGATTCATACATGGATCGCTCTTCCATGACAAAAACGGATGCCAATATCGAAAAATAATAAGTAAGCAACGAATTGTTGTAAAACTTCACATGAAACTTTGAAAAACCATTACTGAAACTTATAATTTATTGAAATAGCTGTATTTCAAAGAATGTTTATCTCGTACTCGTGTTTTTGAATGTTTTAAGCGTTTTCAAGATGGCCGAAAAGATGTTGAAGATTATTCATGCCCGAGTCGCCCTTCCACGTCAAAAACGGATGACAATATTGAAAAAAAAAATTGGTAATCTGGTGAAATCAGAACGTCAATTAAGTCTTCGTGCAATTGCTGAGACCGTAGAAATTGACAGATAATCCGTACGGCAAATTTTCCCTCCAAGTCAGTACACTGGCTCATTCTGCATTGTCTGTCAGGATGTTCCTAGACAAGTACAACATTCCAGTGTCAGACCATCCTCTTTATTCAACGGATCTTGAGCCATGCGACTTCGTTCTGTTTCCTAAGGTGAAATTTCCTTTGAAAGGAACAAGATTTGACTTCGTTGAAGTTGTAAAAGAGAAAGTGGCATGAGTCCCAAAGGAGCTGACAAAAGAAGTCTTTGATCGATGGAAGATTAGCATGGCGCGTTGCAGGGATAGAGGAGGGGTGTATATTGAAGGAGATAATAAGTAAATATGTATGGATCCAAAATAAAATATTTTATAGTGATGCTCCCGTAAATTAATTGCCACAACTCGTATTTCTTCTTAACTAATTTGTAAAGCACAAATTTTGCATTTGTGGGGATTCTCCTTAAACTGCTTGTCTCATTTTCACTATGTCATGAGGCGGCAAGTTCCATTTACACCTTATCACCTTGTCACGGGTTGGCATATTAAAACAACTAATCTCCACATACAAACTGCAAGCATTTCGCGTGAGCACCTGCGGTATCAATATTTATACCCGTTCAACTATCGAAGGAACAAAACAGAAGAGAAAAAGAAGTTCTTGCCTTGCCGATCCAAAGGCTGTCTTCGCGATCTGCCTGCTGTCCTAATCTTTCCCTCCTGGATCTGTTCGGATTTCTATCTCACCATCAATGACCCGGACCTGCAGAGTGCGTACTGAATTAATTGAGGACCTATCACAGCAATAGATTCGCAGTTTTCTGGATGATTCGATCTTTCTTATATTCATGTATATTCGTCAATTGTTCTTGTATTTCATTTTAGTATTATGATAAATGTTGTTTCTCTTTCCATCTAGTATTAGTTCTTAATTTTGTAAACATTTGAACTAACTTCATTTTTGTTTTATTTTGAAAGAGAGACATTCTCATGCACAATATTAACTAAAACGACAAATAAGCATTTATATCTTAAATAATAAATTGTTCTGACTCATTTGCATCCTACTGATCTAAGTCAGTTCAAGTGTGATATATGCTCAGGCATTTAATTATTCATTCACATTTATTCCAAAATGCTGTTGTAACATTTACATTTCTACATTTTATAAACAATATGTTTAAAAGATAAAATCAAAATCTACAATACATATTTCACAAATTCTGCAGTAATAATATTATTTTTATTATTGATGTCTTGCTAAATTAATAAGAATAAAATGAAAAAAAAATTTTAATAATTATTTAGTATTCCTGATCATGAATTAAATGTTTCTTCATAAAAGAAAACTACTTAATGACGTCAGGTATTTTAAAAATTTTCCAGAAACTGTGTTAATTAATATTAAACATACAAAATATAGCATTTCATTAATATAAAATAAATACTCAGCAAATAAAAAACAGTTATGGCGGATATAAAATAATTGTTATTTCTTACAGTATATTCCAAGTTTTTTTTTCCTTTACATATTAAATATTTATTTTATTACTAGTTGCTATCATGTAAATACATTTTTATAGTTATATGGTTTGCTTTGCATCCCCTCAAAACACTGATCAAATACATTTCTTTTCTTTTTTTTTTTTTCAAAATTTTGTCAGATATTACACCACACATATATATAAAATAATAAATATATATACCTTCTCTCATATATACTATATACTTATATACTCTCTCTATATAAATATATATACTCTTTCTATATATATACTCTATATATAGACTCTATACATACATACAACTCTCTCAAATAATGCTCTAGCACTCTTGATCCAGCACCCCTCATATAATTCTTCAGCTTAAGACACTTCCAGTTTTTACTTCTAACCTCCAAGCCAAAACCTTCCAAGACCGTATCTGATGGTTTCCAAGCCACGTCTCGTGCTCAGACTCCTATAATATGTGTGTGTGGTATATTCGCACGCGTAACATATAGTTTGTTAGTATAAAATTTTTGTTTTTCAAAGGGCTTATAAATTCAAGTAGCATAGTAAACATTATTTAAAAAAGTAATACGTTTTGTTGGCTGTAAATGGACATGAGTCACTTTCAAAATTAATGAAATAGCATTCCTATATGTAAAAAAAAGTATACGTTCGTGAAATAAATCTCTTGAAATGAAAATAAATATAATTTTTTGTTATAAAATTAAAAAAATAACTATCTTGTATTCATTGTTAATGAAGATTAATGTATTGAAATTAATAATAAAATGCAAGCAATATTTCATTCTTTCCCAGTTTGTGTATGTAGGAGAGATTAAAAATAATTATGGTGTGTATGTGGGTGTGCGTGTAGTATATAGTATAATAAAACCCTAAATCGTAGCTTTTTATTGTTGCTAGTGCTCACATTCCAATGCTGAGTGAAACTCTTAAAATCAGGTTTCAGTTATTTCTAGAGCAAAAATTTTAACTTTCTTTTAAGCAATTAAAAACCTTTTTACAAAATATTAGTGATTTTAAATATATTAACAACAAATTGCTTCGAAATTAAAATAAATATAGAAATGTAAGTATTGAAATAGAGTCAATGTGATTTTTTTGGAAAATATACTTAGGACACTTTCAAAATAAAAGACTTAATTAATAATGTTTTTCAGGTACGAAGGTGGTTCAAAAAATACTCGTATTTGAAGACAAATGGCATCATTAAGGTAAATTATTGTTACCATTGGATGTTGCCATCTATTAAATGGAAGCCGAATAAATTTGATAAAGATTCATAAATTGATTTTGGTTTCGTAGTACGTTGTTGCCAAATCAAAATTTGATTACTGCCGCGTCGAGTTGTCACCGTCTGTGTGACCTGGATTTATCATTATACACCTGAAATCAAGCAAAAATCAAAATGTAAGTTGCTTCCGGTGAATTTTTTCCAAAAAAGGCGGAAAAGTTATGACGAAGGATTTTTGAGGAGCCAAAGGTGTCATAATCACAAAAAACAAACAATTGAGATTCAGACAGTTGTCCAGGAAATCGTGATGTTTACTAAAAATAAACAATTTTCGATTCTACGAGTACCATCTCTTGAAATTTCTAAGGACTTATTGTACAACCCTCGTACAATTTATTCTCAAGATGGATGGATGGATGCCTAGATTATAAAGACATTACAGCGACTCTCTTCAACAGCAACGCCAGAAGTTAAAACGCCTTATTAACTAGCCTGAGTGAGACGTTTCTCTTTGACTGGTTTGTAAAGGCGCAACAAAAAGTAACTGGTCAAATTATTTCTTCGGCCCTACTCCTATTGGTCCAGAGTTCGACACGCCGCCGACATCCAAGACTACACAATTCTCTCCCTTTCCACGGGGTAAAAAAGCATCTTACGCCGAAGCAGTGACTCGGGTCTTGAACACTAGAATGGCAGTACAGCCTATAACTACTGATAGCATATGCCCCCGACGTAAAACACTTGCCTCTGTGTGTCTAACTGAGACAACCTCAAATAAATCTTAACTAATGATATTCAGGCTGTGGTGGAGGTGTCAAAAAGATCCACCACTCAACTAGAGACAGTCGATGACGTCATATACAAAATTGTTCCACGCAAAACTCAATTTAACAGAGAAGGGATGCATATCAATTGCAGTAATGGATGATAAAAAAAAGCTTCTCTACAAATACCAGCGTTTCTCTTCATGCCATCCAGATGATACTGGAGGGGGAGTAGGCAGAGACTTTCTTCAACATTAACGCCAGAAGTTAAAACGTCTTATTAACAAGCCTGAGTGAGCCATCTCTCTTGGGCTGGTTGGTAAAAGTGCAACAAAAGTGACCGGTCAACTTCTTCCTTCGGCCCTATTGGTCAAGAGTTCGATACGCCGCCGAAATCCAAGGCTGCACAACTCTCTCCCCCTCCATGGGGTAAGAAAACATCCTTCTCCCGAACATCAAAACAGAAATTAGAAACAAAATAACTTAAGTTCAAATAATTTCTTCCAAATCCTAAGTGTTAGTAAGATTTATTGTCATGAAAAAATTATGAATTAGAGGATTTTAGTCTATTGATGGAAATTTCTTGTGTGTGAGCGAAGGTGAAAATTTAAAATAAATGGTAATAAGTCAATTGGTTATATAGTCATACTTTCTCTTTAGTTGTTGAATTAACAAGTTTCTTGTGACTATTTGAATTAAATTCATTACGCAATTTCAAATAATATATTTCGTTTGAATATATTCGCTGTGGTTTATTTTGTTAAAAAGAAAATTTTCGATCTCTCTCTCTCACCTTGAAATTAATCGATTTCATTAAGGTTCCAATAACATCGCTTCAGGCCTTCACGTAATTTGTTTCAAATACCAAGATTACAACAGTCAATGTTAGTTGGAAAGTCAGTTTTATAATGAATAAATCATTCTCATTGGGTAGTTTGCTCTGTAGAATCATTACCACACAACGGAACTCCATGGGTGTCACGGTAATAAATACAGTAAACCAGAAGTAGGTAACAAAAACTAAGCCCAATGAAGATTCTTTTGAACCAAAAACCAAAAGTCATTGACGTATGAAACCTTGGTCGAGAAAGAAGCACGAAAAAAAATTGCGGATCACAGCTGTGAAAAGTGAAGACGAGTGACCATAGATGGAAATGGCGTCGAGCTGGTTTGAAAAATGGGGATGACGTTTCGAAGATGCGAGGCATTCGTCTCTCTCGTGGCGATCTGTCGACATTTCTTAAGAGATCGTGCATCCTGTTGGGTCGAGATTGGCATTTTTTATTCCTACCCGCTGACACGCGTTTTATCATCTGTTACGGCAGAAATCGAGGAGAAAGAGTTTCGTTGTGTGTTGCAAAACAATCCGTTCTGTTTCTTTGAGGCAGTGAACGAATTCCTTTTTAGAGCGTATAGCGGTGGGTTTTGAATGGTTAAGAAAGTTGTTTTATTAAAGCGGTTCATGCTTATTTAAAACTTCCTGTGGAAGTTCTGGTGGGTTAAAAATAGAACGGATAGGTGAGTGAATTGGTGCTTGCTCAGTTAAATTTGAGTCGACACTCTGGTCATTTTTAGAAATAAAAAAATTGCTGCGTCGGATATTTTTTTATTAAAAAAAATTGATTTATCGAGTTGAAAATTATTTTGAAGTTAATTTATTCTCTTTCAGATATTGAAACTGTTATTAAAAGTAAATCGGTAGCGCTGGTTCATTTTCATTTTAAACCTATTTTTGTAAAATTAGAAGCATAGAGCAAGAAGATATATAAAAATTCATATTGAATGAAAATCAAGTAAACGTGTATTTTGAAATTTAGATATATATGTGAATCGTAAATGTTTTAAAAAAGAATAAAATGCATTCCAGTATTAAGTTATTTAATTTGTGTTAAAATAGTTTACTGAATTCCATAATTTTAGATATTGATGATTATTCATGAACTCGATAATAATTTTATGTTTATCGTATTTTCATATTTTCAGCATATAATAAATGCTGAATATTATATAGAAAGCGACACGGTACCGAAAAATCATCAAAAAATCAAGCTAATTTAAAAGTTTAACATTATCTGAATATGTCAGTGTAATTTTAGCCTTGTATGTAGGTCTCTTAAAAACTTATTTTGGATTTTTTTTATCGAGTGTGATGTAACAGTAAACATAACCGCTACATCCCTTTCAGAAATTGTCTCTTCGAGCTACATCATAGCCTTAAGAAAAACGTTAATTATTATGTTGTTTTTTTTTACTTCGTTCGAATTCAAATAAGTATGAAGTAACATGATTTCATGTATTATTTACCAATTTTTGTCTGTTCGTCTTGCTCTTAGTGAATTCTTTTAATTACAATCAATTACAGAGTATTTCTATATCGAATTTGCGTTGATTTTGTTTTTCAATTATTATACTCTCTTTACATCCCAAATTTAAACAACATATGTTTCTGCAAAAGCTAAGGTAGCGAAAATATAGTGCAAAGATTCGAATCAAGAACGAAACCAAAATTAAATTAATAAATCCTGAAGTTAATCAAAGGTAATCAAAACTACAAAATGCCTTTGACCATGTGGAAGATAGTGGAATGATACTTAGGAGTCTCCAACATATGTAATAATTGATGCCACAGTTTTGAAAAAGTTACCCAAAAATAAGACACGTAGAACTTGCAAAAACTCGGAGGTAACTGCTGCATTTAGAAGAAAATTTGGCTTCTCTCAGGAAGTGAAATTTATTTCTGATGAATGTAAAAATGCTATAATTTTTTTCCTTCCAAAACTACTTATGGAATAAATGCACAGGCATTCTAGTTCATATCCTAATTCATTTAAAAATTAATATACAAAATGTGTAAGCTTTGATTAGTTATGGTAGAGGTTATTCAGCTATTGAGAAATTCTGCATTAACCCAATGTCTTGCAGAACTTTCAATACACTGAAGAAGACTCTGTGCATTGTTACTTCCAGAGCAACGAAAAAATAGTTGGTTGCTTGTAGAGCCAGCATAAAGAAAGAATATGACAATAAAGAAAAAAAATACAGATATAGTTGCATCTTTTGATGGCACATGATTGACTAGAGGGTATTAATCTTATATTAGTGTTGCATTTTTCTTTGATATTCTCACTGTATACGTCAAAAGACTTTTGTATTATATCGAAATATCGTTCGGAATACGAGATCGCAAAATTTGTTTTAGAAAGTGTTAACTCTCGCCTATAGAGGACATTTTGTAGAAGTTAAAAATATATAGATTGGCTGATTGAGGGAGCTTATAGGTCTTGCGACATTTGATTTTCTGCTGAAAAAACTTTGAACAAGTTGCTTTTTTCTTTTTCTTTGTGACGTTGGGCTATTCGCGATTTTCTCTTCACTAACCTTGGGGACTTTAATTGAGATTGATTGCTGGAAATAACAATTTCTTACCAACCAAAATGAAACGGGATTAGTTGAATCAGAGGCAGGTGGAAGTGAGATAAATATGATGGTATATAAACAAAGAAAAATTTAGAGGATAGAGGACGAGTGGGACTAGCGCTGAGTGTATTGCTCGCAAGAGATTGATGATCTCAAGAGTTGTTGCTGATGATAACTGTCGCTGAGGAAAAAGAAAGGCAAAATAACCTCGACTGGAAGACTTTTGGTAAGAGTGTATTAATATACTGAAAGAATGACTTTTGAATAGGTAGACTTATCCAAGGATTCCCAAGGAGAGCGAAGTCATTATGTTACAGAAATTGATAAATAAATAGTTGTGTGAGACTTGACTGGTGTGTCCTTGCGTAGGTTATTGACTTTTAGAGTTAGTTGTATTTGACTGAGTTATGACACAAGAGTCGGACAGAAGTGCTTCGCCACAACTTGACCATGAAAATTTACAAAATAAATTAATATGCCTCTTAAGAATAATTTAGAAGTGAAAACATTACGTTCAAAAATACTTGTTAAATAAGGAGAAAAACGGAAAAGAAATTCTATTGGTTGGAGGTGGTTTTTGTGTCTGGAGAGAAATTTATCTAACACTAGCCAATTAGCCAGCAGCTTCTCGCACTGGTGATAAAAACAGAGTTTAAAATTTTTTCGAACCATTTTGGAGTAGCTAACTCGAGAGCTAGCTACCCTATTGGTCGAGAGCGTTACCCTCTAAGAGAGCAACGTTTATAGTATATTTTCTGGGAATATGTTAAGATTTTGAATTTGGGATAAATATATTGGTAAAAAAAAGGGAAAATTAAAAATGAAGATGAATGAATTTTAAAGTAAAACATTTCTTCGTCTATTAATATATTTATCTAAAATATGTTATGTTCATCAATTCTTTGGAAGGCCCTGTTGTTCATGGTTTCAAAAGTTACGAAACATTTTCTTGAGATATGAACAATTAAATCTGTAAGGATAGAAATTTTATTGGAGTAAAGTTAAAAAGTTCGTAAAATGTTCGCTTACATAACTCCCCGGTGAGAAACACTCCAAAGTAAGAGAGATTTGTAATCCATCGCAATGACACAAGCGCTAAGAATAAATTGCAATGCTCAAAGTAATACGATTGAAGAAAGTCAGAATAAAATTTAATTGTAATTGTTCATTATGTGTTCTTCATTCGTCTGAAGTTGAAAGACAAAAAGATAATAAGAAACTAAAGTAAGGTTAAAAGTTGACTAATGAATAGATTAGATTGGTTTTATTAACGTCGCACTGGAAGTAACACGAGGGCTATTGGCGTAATTTTGAATCTTGGTCAAGCGACGAGGGCACAACTGAGCTGGAACCCCCATCGCGTACTTCCACACCACACTAACGGGAGGACTTTGGACCCCGACATATATAACGGGCATCCCCCGTCTACACGACGGATCATTAGTGGCACCAGGACTTGAATCCACGATGCGACGAAAACCACCTGCCGCGAATATGCGATCATAACCTCTAGACTGTTCAAAATTACGAGGTCCGTCGCCAATAGCCCTCGTGTTGCTTCTAGTGCGACGTTAATAAAAACTAAACTAAACTTATTAGGTGCCATGGAAGTAAAAGTTGTCCATCTACTTTAGACTTGGTTAAATGGAAAGATTAGAGATTGTATCAACGAAAAAGGAGAAAGAAAGTTTTGTGTAATTTAGTTCAGATGAAATGAAATTATCTCGCAAACGAAGAGAAAAAAAAATCACAAACCAAAAAAGATGTCATGTATAAGAATGGATAATTTTAATTTCTACATTTACACTATACTGAGAAACACTTGTAAAATTGAAATCAAAACTTTAAAACATATGCAATTCCTGCATAGTTTATTATATTTGTATTTATTATACATTTGTATTATATGTGTATTTTTATGCATATTTATATACTTAATGTGTGGGTGTTTGTGTTTTAGAAAGAAACATTTACACATTGAATTTTTGTATATTTACAACTTTTTTTTAAAAAAAAACACATAATTTTTCTTTCTGTTTGAAATAGCACATGTGTTTTTATGAATAATTTATGTAATGAGCATGATAGAAAAGAGGACAAATTTAACATCAGAAATATGCAATTATTTTTTTATCAATTGGGAATATTGAAAATTAAATGTTTGATATTTTTTTTAATTTTTCATTTCAAAAAAAAGGGCGAAAAATTTAAATATTTTTTTTTTTTTTTTTTTTTTTTTTGATAATGATGACGCTTTTTTCAAAAAACTACGGAGTTTTTGAATAAGAAGATAGGAATTTAATTTTTTTTAAATTCTGAATAATATATTTAGGAAAAAATTATGTCCAAGTTTTAAAAAAAATGTTATATTTAAAATTTATAAATTTTTAATGATTTTTCTGTGAAATTTAGAATAAAAATTCGTAGAAAATTAAGTTTTGACGTTAAAAAAATTTCACTCACTGTTATGCGTAAAATTTTATGATAGCATTGTAGAAAAAAATGGGGTTAAAATATATTAATAATTTAAAAAAATCTTAGTGATTTGAAAATATTTTTAATTTAAATTTTAAAATAAATTATGATTCAATTCAACTTTTTTAAAATACAGATATTTGAATTCAAGTGGTATATAACACAATATAAATTTTAGTCATGCTATTGAAAATAAAAAAAGAAGGAAAAAAAACATTGAATTTTGTACCGTATCGTCTTGTAATGACCTTCCTTCATTAATTAATACTACAGTCATCTTAAAATCTAATTAAATAGTCAAATAAATTCAAAACTCTAATTGAAGATACGTTAGAGAAGAACAACACACTTTATTATCGATCAAAGAATATGTAATATCACTCTCTTTCGAATCCCTCTTAACACAGTTAAGTCTAGTTTATGTTGAAATAATAAAGTCTGAGCATACCAAATCACTCATTTGAATTCAGGCAGATTCAATTCATTTCTCTGAGTCAATTCTTACTACTTTCAATGCAAACGATTAATTTCGATTATTCCCTCTAAACTGCAAACATCAATCAATTTGTTGTTAACCTCTATTTCCCTTTTTCTTTCCTTTCAATTCTATTTCACTCATATGTATCACTATCTCTAAATCACAATTTATGCGATTGAAATTGATATAAAGTCCTCGACGAGGTTAGTGAAGATAAGATCGCGAATAGCCCAACGTCACAACTTCACTTTACATAAAGTTCTAATGTTCCTAACATAATGTGATGAGCTAATTAGGGTAGACTGATACTAATTCATCGTTCTTCTTGGTTTCTTGAACGCGGTTCAGAATTGTGGTGCTCGTCTTCAATAGCTCCCAGATCAGCTCTAATGACACAATGATTAGTCTTTAATTACCCTCTTGAGGAGGGTTTCTATCAGATTTCCTCTCATCTCGAGATTTTTCGGTCAATGTTACCACCCATTTCTTTAGGTTACATAGTAATAATCTTTCCTCTATTTCCCTCTTTTATTGTACTTCCCCCTCCTTTTGTTAGCCAAAGCCGATTTAAGAACAGATATTAAGTTGATTTAGGTTAATGTATTATGCATTATTGGGTATGTAAATGTTCTGAAATTATAGCCATTGACATTGACTTTACCGGATAAAGTTATCGTAAAGCTCCTATAGAAGGAAATCAACGATATTATTAGAAATTTGTTGGATATGGGATCCCGCAAAGCAAAAATAACAATAGAATGCTCATGATTCTATTTCAGAATAATATTTGTACGGAAAACGGAAATACTTATCAATATTTGTCTTCAACAGCGGCGGGTTTTTTTTTTTTTTTTTTTTTGTTTTGCAAAGACTCTACTTTCAATTGGTTGAGAGAAGATATCACTAATTAGTTCAAACACCGAAGAACGATTTAGTTTAGTTTAATTTTTATTTTTTATTATTGTCGCTCTAGAAGAAACACGAGGGCTATTGGCAACGGACTTCGTAATTCTGAACCTCGGTCAAGTGATGAGGACGACACCTGAGTTGGCACCCCCTCTCCTAACTTCCACACCACGCCAACGTTGGGCCCCGACAGATTTAACGTGCATCAGCCCCAGCTACACGGCGGGTCTTTAGGGGCCAAGGATCGAACCGCGACTGAACGAAAACCGCTTGCCATGAATCCGAAGTTATGACCACTAGGCTACCACGGCCACTAGGTCCTAAGGGAAGCAAAAGCAGCAATTCAGTATTTTAACAGATGTTGCTTTTATTATAGTTGCACTAAAAGCAACCTGAGGGTTGTTGGAGACTGACCTCGTAATTTTGAGCTTCGTTCTAGGGATGAGGGCAACGCCTGAGCTAGAACCCCTCTCCTAACTTCCACACCAATTGAAGGACTTTAGACCACGACAGAGTTAACGTGCATCAACAAAGGCTACACGGTGGGTCTTTAGTGGTGTCAAGGCTTGGCGGCCAGGTGGTTTTCCCGACCCCGAGGAGAGAGTTTGAGTTGACCTTGAGTGCCAGTGTTGTTTCGAACCCTGGACCAGTGAGTTCGAAGAATGCGCTTCTACCAACCGGGCTGAAAAGGCATCTTTTCTGGTTGGTTAAGTAAGGCATTTTAACTTGTAACGTTGTTGTAGAAGAGGGTCGCCGTAAAGGTTTGAACCAGCAAAAGGAAAAAAAACTATGACCTCTAGGCTACCGTGGCTACATGTTGCTATTGAATAAGTTCTTTATTAATACCTTTTCTCTTGCTGTTGCAAAATAATGCGCTAATAATTCTTAAGGCTTGTAAGAGTTAACGAAAATTGTTTTGCACACTTTTGTTAGTATTTTGAAGTGTGTTATTAAGAGACGGAGAAGTTTAATGGCGTAAGAGCCAAATCTGGCTATGCTGCGCCCAACAAGGTGTAACTGCGATTTAGACGTTTTGAAAAGCAAAAACGAGGTAAAAATTGGTTGACAAGTATTGGAGTCGAAAATAGAGAAGGATCGCTTGGATATTCCCGTTCGGCGTCGCTCATATTTACCAAAAAACAGTTTTCCCCCATAAGAAAGGGAAATGACCACTCGGGAAAGAAGCCCTTTACTTATCTAAAGAAGGTAAGACCATGATAGGAATATTTCGAAGATTTGCTTTGGTTTAATTAAAGTAACAACAAGAGCTATTGGTGACGGGTTTCGTAATTTTGAACCTCGGTCAAGTGACGTGGACGGCGCCTGAGATGCCCCCCTTTCCTAACATCTACAACAAGCCACAAATATTTCGAAGGAAAATTGTAGTTTATCGGATATATTATGTAATTAAATTGATTTAATTTATACAATTTTGGAAGGCACAAATTTTGATAGACGGTTATGATTCATACCCTGTACGTACCTGATGAATATTTCAGCTTGTTCCAATATTAGTCCTCATTCTAATTCCTGATTTTGCTTAAGGGAACGCAGAACCTCAAAATAACCAAAATGTATCTAAAAAATTACTATCTTACTTTAATTAAATGACATTTCGAATAATATATATCAATTTTTGTAGCTCTAGCTATGTTATTTGGCGAATTATTTAAATATTCTTTAACTGTGTGCTAAGTAATTTCAGTGATCACCAAAACATTAAACTAAGCTTTTTGTTCTTCATAAAGTCGTGTATTTAAAAAGCTAAGGCGTTTTTTTTTTTCGATCAATATGAGATTTGAAGTTTTTTCTGGTTGTTTTATGTAATATTTTTAATAATTATGGGTATGGAATAAAGATTTAGGTAGACAGTTATTTTAAAGAATATCCACAAAATTGGACATAGCTGTTTTTTTATTATTTCTCGTAGGTCCGGTAGGGAAAATATTATAAAACTATAAATAATATTAGTACAACACTGAACTCTGGCACAAAACTGTGAGATAATGTTCTAGGAAATTAAGGAAAAATTATTTATGACTATAAAAATTAGCAGAAACCACAGGAATTTTAAAAGATTGTGTGAAGTATTTTTTTAAAAAGATTTTTAAATTTTTGTTTGTTTAAAAACTTTTCCCCCCTAAAATGTGCATTTTATGTAAGTTCACATATGATGAATAATTTTTTTTTCTAATAAATATTTAATTTTAAAAGTGGCTCGCAGGCACTGTTCTTCTTCAAATAGTTTAGGAGACCACTCATGTAGTTCACACACAAAAAATAAGTCACAACACATCTAAAGGATATTACTATTCAACAAAGCAAACAATTTTCTGTAAAAAGAAAATAACAGTTAATTTGACGGAAAAAAAAAATATCGTAAGCATTCTGACAAAGAATATTACTATTTGAATTGTAAATAAACTGAGATTATTCCATCTTGAATTCAATGAAAGAAAACCCTTTAAGGTTTAAATATTATTTTTCGTTTTCAGTTAATCAGAAAATAGTGCATAAAAAGGAATGCAAAACGTAAACTATTATTTCTTTCAAAAGATTTGTGTGTTTTAAAAAAAATAATCGACTCAAATTTAATATTAAATCTCCGAATGCTGAAAAATATAACTCTTTCACAAATATTGTAGCCGCAGTATCCAAGTGGAACTCGCAGTAGGGGGTTGTTTCCGTCAAGTCGTGGGAACTGATACAGTCTTGCCGTTAGTCTTGATACCCCAGAATACCCGCCTTGTAGCGGAACTGATACAGGTTAAATCACTCGATGTTTCCTGTTCCCCCGTTAACGTAGTGTGGAAGTTTCGAAAAGAAGTTGCTTCATCAGGTGTCGTCCCTGTCACTTACTCAAAATGATGAGGTTCGTCGCCAATAGCCCTTGTGTTTCTTTTAAGGGAGACGTTAATAAACACTCACAAACATTTAAAACATAATTATACTTTAAAAAACAAACATTTAAATTTGAATTTGTATGCATGGCGATATTCTTTTTTAACCCAAAAATCAGCAAACTATGAATATTTTTCTACCTATTTTATATTTCTTCCGGAAGTAACATAACTAATTTTTTCAACACGTGATAACACTGTTAGAACAATATAACAACATTGTATTTTGAATATCATGCACTTGTTTATTATTCATGCTTACGTATGCTTTGATAACATTCACATTTAATATTCTGCCCGGAACGAAATGTCAATGGGCAATGACCGTACAACCTGACTGTTCAGGTCACCACATGACATGTGGTTAACCTTTCCTAATTGTGTACAATTGAAGTCAGAATGGCAATTTAAGAAAGAAAAAGCACGTTTAGAAAGGAAGCTAATGATAAACAATTCATAATTTCTTTCATTATTTTTTTTATATCTATTTTAAAATCTTAGAGTTTGCTCTTTCCAGTTGAAGGGAAAACAAATTTGTTCTTATTGTGGTTAAAATAATGTTTGTCAGTTTGTTTGAATGATTATTTGTTCGAAAGATACCTTTAAAGACATCATATCAATACTTTTTATTTTTCATATTAAGAGGCTTAATTGAAAAACAAGTAATACAAAAAAAAAATTAAGTCAATTCCTACTTAGGTCAATCTAGAAAATTTTTATTTTAGTTACTTTTTATTAAATAATTACAATTAATATAAATATGTATATACATATGACAGAATCACAATATTAGGTGGGAAAAGAGATTTTTTTCCAGCGATCTACACGCTTCGTCACTAACGGTATTTATTCCAGAATTTATATCCTGCTAAATATCTCATATAAGAGAAATTTTTTTCCCATATAAAACTAAAATTATTTGAAAATCAAGAAAGATATTTTATGCTTCGATCCGAAGGCATGAAGATTCTACGCCGACGCTCTACCAACTTTGCCATTGCAAGACAAATGACATAGTAGAAGTATTGGCTTGTTTCTTAATTCATCCGATGAATTAAATGGTTGGAATGCAGTTTAGCCCAACCACCCTTAGCGGCAGGAATTATTTGGCGGTATTTTGCCAAATGTGGCTACCCTGGTCCTCTTCGTGGACTTAACGTTCATCCAAAAAAAAATCGCTAAGTTTGGCAATTTTTGAAATTGCTCCAATTGGTTGGGCTGAACTCCATTTTCACCAATTAAATTTAATTAAATCAATTAATATTTGAAAAAACTGTATTAACGTCAAATGTCATCCGCTACAAGTTTAAAAAAATGTATTCGAACTTGAGAGGATGAATAAAAAGTATTTTATTAAATATTGAAAATTTGAACAAGATATATATAGGGAGAGTGAGAGCTAATAGTAGGAATTGAAAAAAGCCTCCATGACCATTATTTTTATATGTTATTCAATTTCCGTACTTCTTGTTGTACCAGAAAGCTAAATGTTTTTTTTTCTAAATGTCAGGGGTGTCCAACCCGCGGCCAAGAATACTTCTTATTGTGGTCCACGAAGGCAGTGCACAGCGAAAGAAATATCAATATCCACTACAATGAATAAAACTCCATAATATCAATTTATGAGTCATTGTGACTAATTGTCTCTTTTGAGTCAAACCCACACCTTTGAAAAAAAATTGAAAATAAATTCCTGTATTTTCGAAAAAACAAATATTTTATTTTTTAATATTTTTTTATTCCATTTACAGTCGAATACATATGCAGCTTGCTATTCTTAAAAAGAATGCATCAATTGTTTAATTAACTTCACCCTTTGAATCATCATAAACATCCACCCCCCCTCAGTTTGAGAACTTAGAGCCTCTACAATTCATCATACATCAACACTAGTACACGCTGGGTCTTTCGCGAAATCAGGATCCGAACGCCCGGCTTGAGAAAACAAAATCTGTCGCAAATTCGTGACCATGAAATTTAGGTCACCACAGTCACAAATGGAATGCATAAAGTTACAATCTGTCATATAGCTTAAAGAGAAATTTCCCAAAGTTTCTTCATTGTACTTTTATAAATCATACCTGCCCAAAGACAAATATCCCTTGCTGATCAATCTTTCGTTGTTCACATCATTATTGTTCGAACATTTGTAATCAACTATTTTCAAGAGTGAAGCAGTTTAAGAGCAAAACTAAAAGAATAAGGGATGAAAACCTTGAGAACTCCTTGAAATTTGCAACTCTTCAATCGCACAAAATATTGATAATATTTTGTGCGATTCTAATAATCAATCCAAATATCACATTAATTTTTTGATTTCTGTGTGGCTTATCTTTATTCTTATAAATTTATAGTAAAATTTCATATATATACAATGTCATATAAAATGCTTAAAATAATGTCGACCTTATTCTATATTACAGTCTTAATAAAATAAAATTCCTAATTTACTTTATTTAAATTACTAAAATATGTTTAAGAAATATTTATGGGTTTTGACCAATTGTTAGTGTCTTAACTCACTTCCGAAACAACGCGAAGTTAAAACGCCTTACTTATCTAGCCAGATGAGGAGTCTTTTCAACCTAGTTCGTAGAGGCACAGCAAAAAACCACCGATCTACTTTTCTTCGAACCCACTGGAACAGCGTTCGAAACGCCGCTCGGTATTCAAGGTCAGCAACTCCACTCTCCCCTTCCACGGAACACGAGGTAGAACAACACCCTCCGATGTTTTGTCCCCCGCCGAAAATTCATCTTCTTCCATTACGGTCTGTTACATTTTATTTTCAGGTCTCGTTGGCTTACTGTGAACTAAAGAAGATAATGAACAACATGGAGAGGATGTTGAAGCAGCAGCACTCTACCTTGCACCTCGTGACTTTTATTTCTTGCAAAACATAAAAGAGACCTTAAGGAACATCACTTTTGTTATGACGATGAGGTGAAAGCTGCCATCGAATCCCAAATTCGACAACAACATCGGAATTTTTTTCTCTGATTAGTTTGCTTAAGTTCGTGGAAAGAGTTGGAGACTCTGTCAGAAAATGAATATTACATTACAAGGGGCAATTTATGAAAAGCGTGTTGCAAATAAAAACAGTTACGGTCATGAAGCATTACTTTTTAATCAAGCCTCGTGTATGTTTCATACTATTTGGATTTCTTTAAGGACAGTGAAGGGTTTGAAAAAAGCATATTGTTTTGTAAAAGGGCACAACCAACACCCCATATGACTGCATGTTCATTTATGAGATTTCGGCCCCAGATTTTCGGTCAGATGTTTTCACCCCATGGAGGGGGAAAGAGTTGATTTTGAAGTGGTGGCGGCGTTTCAAACCCTCCACCACTGGATTCAAAAAAAGTCGACCGGTAGCCTTTTGTTGTACTCTTATCAACTGAACCAGATAATATGTTCCAGTTGGGCCAGTTATTACGACATTTATCTCTTCTGTGTTGCTATTGAAGAGAGTCGCCGTATATTCCCCTTCTAGAATCATCGTGATGAGACGAAGAGAAACATTCTAATCGATATTTGTAGAGGTCACTTTTCAGTCATTACTGCAATTGATACACATACCTCTTTCCTGATGAATCGAGTTTACTTTTTGTACAAATTTCATTTCACGTCTTCCTCCACTTTCCATTTCCACCCATGATTCCATTTGATGTCATTTTTTAAAAGGCAATTTTAAACTACATTTTGAAAGTCCAATTGTTGCGTCGATTTTCCTGTTTATTTTGAATCAGAAACAATGCTTTTTTAACGTGTCTTACAGAATAAATAAATTTTTAATACATGTTTCTTTTTCACTAAAAAATCAGTTGAATATTTTCACAAACCTTTTTAAAATTAGCAAGTTATGAAAAGAAATCAATGATCCATCATCCTGTTTATTTGCATCACAATATTTTTCCAGTGATTAAATCTTTATTTTTCTTATAAATGTTTTAATGACAAAAAAGAGATTCTTAACGACAACATTACTTGAATAAACAAACTAAGCGAGTGGTTTTTTGTTAATTAAATATTTGCCATTTCTTATTAATAAAGACTCCGATACTAATAAATGAAAATTATTTCATGCGAAATATTCAAATTTGGCAACAGTTATTCGTAATTTCAAATAAAATCACAACAGTTTTTTACAAATATAAATTCGAATAAAATCTCAACAGTTGTTTTCGAGTGGAAAATTGAACACAATCCGCGTGTTCTCGTGCAAAATTTGAACATGGAACACAAAATATATTCACAAAAACTTAAGCATCAACAACATGAAGCACTTGCATTGCACATTTCAACTCAATTCAAGTCAAAACACTGCCAAAATAAATCGCTAAGGCTTTCCAGAAAAATAACCTTTCAAACCAAATCTGACAACAACAGGGTGAAAAATTCAAAGAATTTCACTCGATGCTAAGAACTTTTTTACCTCTGGTGGCATATGACAGCAACATAAGGACACACTAGTATATCCATACATTTATTCCCACATGTAAGAACTGAAACAAAATAAATAAATCCATCTACCCACACGGGTGATATGTTTTTTGCGCGTTGTCCACATAGATTTTTATCGCTTTTGACGGCATTGTGCTTCGTAATCAATTACCCAGTGATTTCGGATCGACATGTCAAATTTCAACGACGTTCTCCGCTTTGCGAGAGATTTTTGTGACACTTGTCACAGGAGCGGACGTGGAAGTCGGATCAGGGAACAGGAAACCAGTTCAATACGATGTGTCCAATATGTCA
>BMAW01003353.1:43240-60895 GCA_019974015.1 Nephila pilipes
GGCCTCCCTCTGCCCCCCTCAAAAGTACAAAGGTTCCATTCCTGACAAAGTTGGAAGCCAATTCATCGGCGATGGTTCTTCGAGAGAACAGAACAAAGGTTAGATTAGTTGGTAATCAGTTTGAGATTTCCTGTAATCTGTGCATCCCCGCGATTATAGAATGCTAATCCTCCTGTGGGGCACGAGCCCCCTGACAACTTTGGCAAGGGGAGAAATTGTTTCGGCGACATCAAACACAGGGATGTAGGAAGCATGGATTGTTTTCCGCTTCGACAAATAGTGCTGAACAGAAGATCCTCCAATGAGAATTGATCGAATTTAACATACGATTGATGGAATAATCTGATTTTAATCTTTCCAGGGTTCTTTCTTAGAGTGTTTATTGCTTCAGAGAACAAAAATCAAAATGCGAGATTTTCATTTTTTTTCTCCATTTTATGTTAAAGAACAGGAAAGACACAAACTTTCAAGATTTTTTCAAATGAAACTAAAAACCCATCAGCGAGTTGGAAATAATAATAAAAAAAAAGATAAATTAGGAATCTATAATTTGTGAAAAAAGAGAGAGAAAATTTAACGGACTGATATAATTCATAGTAAAATATTTTTAAGAGTATACAAATATTTTAATTCAAATATCAGCGCAAATGCTTTTTAAGCGTTTCTTGAATTCACATTAAGCTGCAATGTTCTAATTCTTAGAAGTGATACTAAAAGCTCACATCTGTTAGTCTATATCTGTTAGTCTATTTCTAATAGAATTCTTCTTAAAGTTAGTTGTAAAAAAACACTTGTTCACATACATAAGATGAAACAAACAAAGAGCTGATTTTTGGGCAATAAAATATCAAATATGGTAAAGTATAACGATTTGCTAAACTTTAATATTCAAACATTGAGAAACAAATGTTTGAGAAGATTATTAGATTGTAAGAGAGTTAATTCCATCTGCGCGAATCTGGTTTCATAACTTCACAATTGATATTGAAAGACGTAGCGAAAATACCCAATTTTGTTTGAATGGTTTTAAAATCTTGAAATCTGTATTGAAACCAAAATTGCAGTTTTCTAAGGTCTTTTTCTTAACTCTTAAGCTTGTCTTTATTTACTGAAGTTATTGAATTTAACATCGAGAAAAGAGACAAGTCGTTCTTAACTCAGTCTCTAGTTTGGCTGTTAAAACCTTTGAGATGGATCCAGATATCGTCAATAAATAAAAATTTCCCCTTGCATCTTACCATTTAAGTTGTTTATGTGACAAAGAAGATCTAAAACAATGCGAAATACGGAAACATGCTGTATCTTCCAATATTTCACCCCCCTCAGGATGCTGTTGAATGTCGGAAGAATGACACAATGTCGTCTTTCAGTTGTCAAACTCACTCGGAAATGCATCATTCACTAAGCTACTTGGATTTCGAGTACGTGATATAGCACAACAGAATATACAGGTTGCTGTATTGAAGAAAATTTCTAAAATGTTTGTTAATAAGCACACGAAACCGAATATTATTTACAAGCATCACGATTATATCAAGCACAGGTTTCATATTCAGTGCATATTTACAAAGGCAATCTTGATTTTTAACACAAAAAGAAAAGGCAGCATTGTTCCCGGGATAATTTTGACTAAAGAATCCAAGAAATCTAGATGTTTTTCTGTCATATTTGGTGTTCCATCCATCATAATATTAATTATATATATATAAATATATATATATATATATATATATATATATATATATATATAGTATAATAATATCATAAATATATTATATAATATATTTTTTCACTTTCAGTGGGCCGGATTGAACATTCTATAGGACTGGAACTAGCCTGCTGGCTATAGTTTGCCCATCCTTAGTTTCAAACATGGTTTATTATAAATTTCTAGGTTTTGCTCTTAAGATGAATAGATCCAAAATTTGGAACAATTTTTCGAATAGAAAAATGACTTAATATTTTCATAAGTTGATGCGATTATGGTACATATGTTTGTGTGTATCATATATTGCGGTTTTAAAATTTAAAATATTTAATAAACGAGCAATTCATTATAAAACATATTTTTAGTTTAAAATGCTTAAAGAATAACAGATGAAATGTGAAACAATTTGTACACACAAGAAAAACACTGGCCGACTAAAATAGAATACAAGCAATAGATCATAATTAGTTATTTTCAGTGTCTTGGTGAAATCCAAAAATGATAATTAATAGTAGATCATTTTTCTATGTATTTCGTTATTTCTCGTTTCTGTGTTATTCTCTAGCATTTGGGAAGATAAAATTAAATATTTCTTATATTGTTATTTCAGATACAATACATATAGTTTTAAACGTTGCTTATGAGAAAGGACAAGAATAAAAAAAGGAATGCGCAGGAAATTCATTCGAAGAAATAATAGAAATCAGGTATTGCATAATTATTCTCAAACTCGATTGTATATAATATGAAGTATTTCCTTTTTTGTAATAAAATAAGTTTCACACATTTCTTAAATAAATGCTTCATAAATTACTGTATGAATCAGTATAAACACTATATAACACATGGATCAATAAGTTCCGAGACTAAACCAGAGATGGCGCTCGTAGTAAACCAGTAACCAGGTCTTTCTAGAGTACGAACCTTTGCTTGAAACGTGTCAAAATTTTAAGTCGATCGGACCAGAAACAGCTGAGTTATCGAGGTTGGAGTAAAGTCGTTTTGTAGTTTGTTTAAAAAATAGAAAAAACCGAGTTTCGTGTTCTGATAAAACATTGTTTTTTAATGGGTAAAAACACCGTGCAAGCGAAACAATGGATTGAAAAATGTTACCCGGACTCTTGTCCATCCAAAGCAACGATTTGTCGGTGGTTTGCCGAGTTTAAACGGGGTCGTACCGACACAAATGACGCGGAACGCTCGGGTAGACCTGTGGAAGCCGTTACACCGGAAAATGGGAGTGAAGTGACAAAAATTATAATGAAAGATCGTAAAGTGAAGCTCCGTGAGATTGCTGAGATGACACAGATATCATATGGAAGTGTATTTACTATCCTTCATGAAAAATTGAGCATGAAAAAGGTTTTTTCCAAGTGGGTGCCGCGACTGCTTTCGATGGAACAAAAACAGCAACGGATTTCTTGCGTCGTTACGTGACCATGGACGAAACATGGATACATCACTACACTCCAGAGTCGAAGCGGCAGTGGCGCACAGCTGGCGAAAGCCGTCCGAAGCGTCCGAAAACGCAGAGGTCAGCTGGCAAAGTCATGGCGTCAGTTTTTTGGGATACGCATGGCGTGATTTTCATTGACTACCTCGAAAAAGGTAAATCGATCAACAGTGATTATTATATTGACTTGCTGATGCGTTTGAAGGAGGAAATCGCAAAAAAACGACCGCACATGCAGAGAAAAAAAATCCTTTTTCACCAAGACAATGCACCCTGCCACAAGTCGATGAAAACAATGGCAAAATTGAACGAATCGGGCTTTGATCTGCTTCCCCACCCCCCCATGTTCGCCAGATTTAGCCCCCAGTGACTACTGGCTCTTTGCTGATCTTAAAAAAATGCTCCAGGGAAAAAGATTTGGCTCAAATGAGGAGGTCATCGCTGAAACTGAAGCTTATTTTGAAGCGAAAGATAATTTTTTTTATAAACATGGTATTAAAAAATTGGAAAAGCGTTGGAACGATTGTATCACCCTAAAAGGTGATTATGTTGATGAATAAAAAAAAATTTTGCAAAAAAAATGTTGTTTTCAATGTTAGTCTCGGGACTTATTGATCCATGTGTTATATATATATATATATATATATAATTTTATATATTTATAATTTTAGGAAGAATAAAGTTTTAAATTTATTTTTTGTGGCTGAAAATAGAGGGGGATCCAATCAGGGTTCAAAAGCTCGGTTCAGTATTTTGGAATCAGAATTGTTTTTCAGAAGAGGACCGTGACCTTAGCTAATGAACCACGATTACACTTCTGTCGTAAGGTCCAATATTGCTGCTGTTCTATGACGCAGTTTTGCCTATCTTGTAACACTGACTACTCAGTGCTGACGTCACTGATCTCGATTAAGTAGAAGCGGTCGACCACTGCTTTGTCCATAACTGAAGGTAATGTCTAAAATTAAATATTCTAGACGAACTCTTGTTGCTGTTGTTCGAAGAATGTTCAGATGTCTAACTATTTCCGAAATATAATGCCTAGCTCCATCAACCGATCCACGTCCAAAATCTGTTTATGTTCGTTGTGAGACCGTAATTACGTCTGAAAACTTTCACATGAATCGCTTGAGTACAAATGAAAGCCCTAACAACGCAGTATTCTATTTATACTTTTTTTTTCGTCATGCTACTACCATCTGGATAATTGCATATGACTTATTATGTTATTACAATGAGGAATTTTTACATGTTCTTTTTCTGATAATGGAATGCACTTTTGCTTTGTACTATTGTGTGAATGACAAAATGGAATGTCCGTATTATTTTTTTGATATTCGAAGAATAAGAATAATAAAGAATAATATGTGTGTATGTATGTGGAAAATGAAGGATAAATACCAAGTGAATAAATGTAGAATATATTGAACACCATTGATGAATAAAGGATTAATATATTTTTTGATGAATACATTTTCTAGGTTCACTTGATAGGGGAAACAATCTACAAGAAATTACTTATGTTGGAACAAAAAATATAGATATAATTTGCACGCAAATTCTTTGTCCATATAGTATAACTAATTTATAAATTCTTTCTAGGTGACAGTCATGAAGTAACTAAAATGATATTACAAAATACTGCATTATATCTCCTTTCACTGAAGACATAATGAACAATTTTCGATTGTAAATACTTCAACTAATGGTTGCTGTTATTTCCTATTTTTTGTTACATATTGAGAATTCAATTGATTTGACAATTACTAGCATCTCATATAAGAGAAAAATCATTATATAAATCGCTATGTAACTTTGTACGAAGAAAAAATATTACCCACACTTAATTAATGAATAACTTTCACAAAATAAGATACATAAATTTGACATTTATTTTTTAAGCTATGAATAATAACAAAGTTTGCCTTTTGAAAGGTACATTATTTATCATTTCTACTGATCCGGTTTTAATCAAAATATATTTGCAAACTATGACATAAAAAACAAATCTGGATATAAATTATATATTCTGTTTTATGAAACTCTAAAATACTGAATTTTTCATTCAAATATGTAGAGTTACCGTCCCTATTTTTCCATTTTTGAGCTAAATAAATATGTTAAAAATTTAGAATTGTTATTTCTAATGAAAACTGAATGATCACAATTAATGATTATTTTTCATGCGCAATCGAAAGGACTTAAGGAACGTCAAATTTCAAACATCTAAATTTCACTCACTGATATTTTATTTCTCTCAAGTATTAACTGGTTAACAGGACTTAAGGGTTTTTTTTAACAGAAAATACGAAAAAATGCGGCAAGGGTTGCCCAAAATTTATTTATTTTTGACGACAAACTGCGTTGATAAGGAAAGTTGGTCTTACATTGTGTGCCGCCCTCTGTTAAACAATTCCAAAACGAATTTGACTCTGATTCATAGGTTAGTTTCGATTGCTGTCGTGACGATTTGTTACCATCGATAAGACCTGATTTTCTCATCATTATACACTGGAAACCAAGCAACGGACTCACTGTCTGAAAAAGCTGTGGTGATGAATTTTTGCAATCAAAAGGCATCTTCATATTTATGTTCTACAAAGGAAAAGGGAAAAGATTCTTTGGAGAACGATACTCAGTTGCACAATCCTATTTCCATTGCTTTCTTTACCATTCCTAACATGGGTACTTTTTGAGCCACCCTCATATTATAGAATAATTGTTAACGTATTATTTCTCCGAACAGTGGGATAGCGTTAGCCAAGTGATGATAGTGACAAGTTTCGTGGCAAGTGATGTTCAAGCTAGACTCATGAATGAATCCTGATTCGTTTAAAAGCTTCTTGAAAGAAATAACGAGGGCTACTGCACGCTATTTAAATTTCAAAATCATAGCTCGATGAGGCCTAGGAAAAAAAATGAGATACTAGCTTAGGTGTTATCTTCGTTGCTTCATCTTGATTCAAAATTACGAATTGATTCAAAATTAATTACAGTCACCAATAGCTTTCGTATTTCTCTAGAGAGATGTTAATTCAAAATATGTGAATGTTACTTACTTTTTGGTCGATTGTGTACAAGAATGCGGAGATCCTATGGGAAACTTCAATCTCATCGACGACTGTTTAATTAGAAAATATCTCACTATATGCTATATTCATCTTAACCTCTTATGGCATAAGGCTTCACAAAGTGTGTTGTGGAAGTTAAGAGAAATATCTACTACATAAAATGTTTTCTTAATCCGATCGGAACTACTCAAAGTTGGACATCAAAAATCCGTTTTATAGCGCCAGTGTAATGTTAATTATACATTCCAAAATTCAAAGAACCGCTCAAAAGCATAGATTCCTGTCCATACCACCCCTTGAGCTGCTTATGTAAACGGTATAAGTCTCAGACATATATGGAGGGCGCTGTAATGTGATTAGGGTTCACTGGTAAAGACCAGTGATTGCCATAATGAGTTACAAAAGGCTGTAAGAAAATAATCATATCCCTTATTATATATAAAAACTTCATTATGAAAGATTTTCTTCTCTTTGCCTTGCGAATCGTAGAAGTCTAAAGTTACTTGGGTAGTGTCTCTTTTCTGCAACAGCACCAGAGATTAAAATATTTTTATAACTAACCCGATCTGACCCGACCCGATCTAACCCGATCGATTTTTAGCCCAGTTGGTTAGGTGAATATAAGGCCAAAAGGTGATCAACTTTTCTTTGGACCCTTTGGTCCAGGATTCGAACCAACGCTGCCGCTTCGCGATCGCCATAGTGGTGACCCGGACGTGATCACTAGATTGTATAACAGACTATATCTACTGATTGCATATGCCCCCGACGTAAAAACACTTGCCTCTGTCTGACTAACACAAAGACAAGATCATACAAATCACAACTAGTGATATTTCGGATCTGGTGCACGTGTCGACGAGATCAGCCACTCAACAAGAGATAGCCGATAATTCAAAAATGAAAAATGTCCCAAGCAAAACTGAATTCAACAGGGAGGGGTTGCATATTAATTGCAGTAATGGCTGGGGGAAAAAACAACCTTCTGTACAAAATACCAATGTTTATCTCCATTCCATATCATCACGCTGCGATGATACTCCAGGGGAAGTGTGTAGCGACTCCTTTCTACAGCAGCGCCAAAGGTTAAAATACCTTACTAACTAGCCCGATATGACGTCTTGTAAGCCTAGTTGGTTAGGGCTTAAAAAAGCGATCAACTTTTCTTTAGATCCTCTGGTCCAGGGTTCTGATCAACGATGCAGCTTCGCGACCACCGCACTTGTAACCCGTGAGACCCATTCAGGAAAAGCGACTGCAGTGACCGAATGGTCATAGTCGCGAGTTCCGTCGAGTTGTAGTTTTGAGTATTTATATCACTAAATGTCCGTTGTGTAGCGGGACTGATGCACTTTAAATTCGTCAAGGCTCTAAACCATTCTGTTCGCGTGTTGTGTAAGTTTGTAGAGGGATGTGCCAGTTCAGGAGTGGTTTTTCCCGTCACTTGACCGAAATTCAGATTTACAATGTCCAACGCTAATAACCCTCATATTGCTTCTAATATAGTGTTATTAATAAACAATCAACTCACAGGCTCGAGATTTGATAACACAAAAGACCGATCCTGAAAAATAAAGGAGAAGTATGCTCGTTAAAGGGAACTGAACTTTGAAGTCCTCACTGGGGAGTAATTAGGATATAAGGTTTGGTTTAGGCTTTATTTGGCTTAGGTTACGTCCTCGTCACTTAACAGAGTTTACAAAATAGGAAGTGTGTCACCAATATGCTTCGTGTTGCACTAGAGCAACGGTATTTCAAACCTTCCCTTCACTTTTTAGGTGTTCTTAATTTTTCTTAATAACCCCTGGGATAGAAGAAAAGATATAAATTCCTTAATTAAAATGAGGATTAATTATGTGATTATTCTGAATTAGTAATTACATAATAAATCTTCAGGTGATTAGATGGTAATAACTGCATAATTTATTCTTGATTCTTAAAAAAAAGCAGTAAAGTTTCATTTATAGAAGGTATCACCAACAACTCATTAACTTAACCCCGCCATTTAATTAAAATTAATTAATCCTACTTGTTGTCGTCTGGTAAGATGAGAAACTTATTTTTTTCACACAGTCATTAATTAAAGCTAAATAGAAGCGAAGTCAGGACATTAGCCCAGTGAAGAAATATGCAGTCAAAAATCCTTTTCATCATTCCACTTCGTAGATAAACAGGTTTGAACTGCTTGTTTTAAGCGAACCCCCTGTTGAGATACGGTGCCAATCCGAGTTCTCTAGACTACTGTGGCAGATTCTTCCAGGTAATGCTATCCTTCACCTTTTAATTACAAATGCAGGAAATAGAATGCGTTTAATTATGATTTAAACGGAAATCCGTATAGTTCTCTAACTCAAATAGCCCATTTGTAACCCAAGATATAGTTTTAGATATCATCTGAAATATTGTTGTAGAGTATTTTGATGGAGGTGGCAGAGGCCTCTGTGGCGTTGTGTTGTGAAACGTATTTAGGGCTTGAGGTAGTATATTAATCTTACGAGTAGTTTTTCATTTAAAAATCTAGTTTTGGGTTTTGTAACATTTCCGACCTATGTAAACACATTTTGATAGGATTCGTGTTAAATGGAATCAGCCAAGGCAGTTCGAAAAAAAAATTAACAGTATGAATTCAAATGATTCAATTTGTAATAATTATATACGCTGAAAAACGTTTATCACAAATCGCTTAACCCGTAAAAATACTGCTGTCCCAAAAAATTGCTATGTAATTTAATACGTTTTTTTTTTCTCCTTTCAACAAGAAACGAAAATCGCTTAACACGAAAAATTTTCGTTTCTCGTACCAGTTTTGTTGATTTTTTTTTTTTTTGTTGTTCCATTGAAAAAATAAATGTTTTATACTGTTGCTATGTTTACTCATATCTTTGGATAGGTAAAGACATCGCTTATATCCGAATTCAGTGAACTGTGTTTTATGTAAATTAATCCTTTTTTTCAACAGTTAATACTTGATTTCCTTTATTTTAGGCTGCCTTTTGATTTATTTTTGTTTTTAATATTCCTATTTTGTGAAAACTAATCATATCTTCTTTCAGTGGTTGATTTTTGAGTTTAGTGCTAAATTTTTTGTGTTTTAGACTGTCTATTGTTTAAAAATCTGCTTCGTGAAAACTATATTTTTTTTATGTTATGAGATACTTTTAACGATTGGTTTAGTTCATCTTCCCTAGATAATTATTTCAGCTGCCTGTAATTACTGTCATTTTGATTTTGATTTTTTTTTCTATTTTAGCTTAAAGATTCCTTACTTTTTACGATTCTTAGGCTGACTGATTTACTTAAAAAGGAAGTGCCAAGATGTCAGAACTGATAATGTTGGTTCATGCCATTTCTTTTCTATTGCTTCTTTATTGCACAAATATAGCTTTGAAGTTCGGTACACTGTTATTAATTTTGTTCTACATAGAGTCAATAATTTCAATAATAAACTTTTATATTGCTTTCAGCTATTTTTCGACGCATTAAGGCTGCAGATCAATATAGTTAATAAGACTTTCAGATATTGGAGCGAAAAAAAGAGTCATATAAACATCTGTTTTATGAAGTAATAGATACATTGAAGCAAATTGTATTGACAGATATTTTCAGATATTAAATCTGTAGAATTTGTATCACTTTTAGATGTTCATAATTTTAAAGATTATTGAAATAATTTTTTTTTATTCCTTAAGATATCCGTACACCTTTAAAACGCCATTTTTATCAAAATTCTCGATTTTCTAATTTTGATGTCAGTTTAAAATTTAAACTTTTTTTCTTTCTAATAGTGTTTGAATTTTGCTTATACCTTATTTAGAGCTTAAGTTACAAGGATTTGAATTTTACTCGGTAGCTAATTTTTAATTGCTTTTGAAAGTTTATTTTTGAGTTTTCTCGACATATTTACATATAGCAATGTAGATATCTGAAAAAGTTATGAACCAAATTAATTAAAATTTTGCAAGTATCTTCCTTATATAGTTTTAAAGAACTCCTACTACTTTCATGGTTATAAAATTGATACGATTTTAGCAACAAAGGTGAAAATCATGCATTGTTATAACTTTTCCTTGATTTTTCTTTGTTATTTGACTCGAAACGCAATAAGAATTGTAGTAATATGATTTTCATCATGAAAGTAGTACCAGCCCCAAACATTGTTATGATGAATAAGATAAAATTTACAGAATAATGATATTTTCGTTTACTTTTGAGTTATGAGCGTTAGTCTATTTATGTACTATTTTCACCATGTTTTCCACTTAATTTTTTTTTTAATTAAAAGTAAATCATTAAATGAGTTTTTCATAGTTTTAGGTTATATTTTAGCATTAAAAAATATTTTGATAGCAAATATCAAAGTATTTCAAAAAATTTTCTTCGAAGATGTACGGATACTTTAAGTAAATTTGATGAAGAATATTTTGATTTATGTAAATTACATTGTGAATTGCATTATTTATGTTCATCACAAAATTACATTGGCAAGTCAATCTCTGACATAAATAAATATTACAGCTAATGATGATGTAAACCCAGCAGTACTAAAAGAATTATATAATTTATTGTTATTAATTTTTACTGTTCAGTCTATGAATGTATCAGCTGAGGGCAATTTTTCGGCACTGAAGTGAATTCATACATTTGCATGGAACGCTCAGAGAAAAGATTATGAATAGAAAAAGAGATTTTAAATTCTTTGTTAGCAGCAACGATAACTGGTTTTTACGATAAAGTAATTGGCGACTCAGATGAAAATAATTGCCTTATCATGTTAGCTTATAAAAATAATTTTAAAAATTTATCATATCTTTGTTTCTTCTGAATGTATCTATTTATTTTAGAATCAAAATAAACTATACATTTTTTCAACTTTTAGCTTTTTTTTTTTTTTTTTTTTGTAATTTTTGTGGAAAATAAGTTTTTCTAGTAGCAAATACCGCAGCACGTCTCAAAGGTTTTAATAGATTTATGTCAGTGAAGAGCATGTGTTTGAAATCAGGCTTGACTGAATAAATTGTGATCACATAAATTAGAAGCTGGAAAAGATTTGTAGCTTAATATAAGATGAACTTCCCATTAGAAGCATTAAATGTATAAGAAAAATTAGAAAACTAATTTTAATTTAAGTGAAAGTTTTATATATATACTGAAAATTTATGAAAGAATAATTTAAAATATTTAAAAAGACAAAAATCCAGAAATAAATGTAAAAATGAAAGAAAAAATAAATGAAAATATGGAACCCAGCAAGTCAAAAAGCAATATCGGGCTGAGGACCGATTAAGCGGGGTTAAACTAGTTTAATGGTACCAACAACCCTTTGCGACTTGGTAGGCTGAATTGGGAAATCCAAATAACAAAAGAGTTCAATGATTAAAAGATGCAAAAAAGTTCAGCGATAAAATCTACAAAAATAAAATCTATAATTCTAAAAATTATCAACAAATCGAAATATAAAAATTACTTACAAAATTTCAAAGAAATGAAGATTCAAATATGTGAGTAGTAAGAAGGAATTTTCTTTAAGCTTCAAGATGTATATCACATACTCAAAATGAAAAAAATATATAACACGTCATCACCATATAAATTGAAAAAAGATTTAAATCATTGTTTGATTGGTAATAAAATGTAAAAGGATGCAAACAATTGGTTGGTAATAAGTTGTATGGTTAAGGAGTATAGCGGTTCAGAGAGTGAGTAAAAATGTAAGCTGTGTAAATGTAAATAAATAAATAAATTCTTCACGGCTAGACCACTAACAAGCCGACTTTGTGGACCTAATGTTGTGCGGTGGATTTGAAAATGGATCACGATTCGCAAAGATGTTTAATATATTTGTGATGTATATAAGAATTTAAGAAATTTGTTGGATAATCATGATCTAAACAGTTGTTGAACAATTTTTTAATGTTATTAAACTTGTCTATTTTATGTGTGGTTAATTTGTTATTACGTAATAAAAAGCCTAATAAAATATTCCTATAAATAGATCTGTGTAGATTATTGTTCCAAAAAGGAATTTTGATTACATGGAATTCGAATCTTTCTCTTTTATCATAAATGTTACTAATAAGTCTATTGTCAACAATTTGCAAAATTCGAAGATACCTTAATTCTATACCTTAATTCGAAGGAAATAAATATTTTCAAACAACATTACAAATTTCGTTCTTAAGAATTAGAAGAAAACATCATGATAATTTAGAATAAAACTTACAATAATATTTCAATTTAAAAATTTAAATAAAAGTAGTCCCTTTGTTCTTAGTGTCCAAGACATTTGATAACTTGGAATTTAAACGTTCATGCATATCGTCCGTTATTTAATATTTTATTAAAAAAAAAACATCTATCCAGCACGAAATGAGAATTACAACTGAAATCACGAGCATCTGACATCATAAACATTGGAAAATTTATGGACTTTTATTACATAGCTCATTGCGAATTGGGGATTTTATAAACTAACCGGTAAATGTGATAAATATTAAATAGTTTATCTCATTTACCAAGTTTAGTGGTGATTATGCATAATCACCAGTTTATTACATTTAACGTAACACATATATATATATATATATATATATATATATATATATATATATATATACACACATATATACATACACACACACACATATATATATATTCAAGTTTTTAAAAATATTAGTTGTTTTGATTCGCAATTGAATATATTTTTATATTTGAATTTCGGAGGCTAATTTTTAAATCAGTTGAATTGCACATTTCAGACTACTTTTTTAATTTTCATTGTATATATTTTGCTAGGTAATAAAATATTTTATCCTACTCTTACATATCTTCAATTGGAATTTCGAACTTATTGACATTTTAATTAGTGGGTTGTAAAGTTAACTAATGAAGAAAATGTCAAAAAGTCATTTGTCCTATAGCTTTGTTACCCCCACTGACTTAATGCTTTGCACACCTTTTTTTCTGTTTACGTTTTCTCAATCATGCCCGCATTGTATCTTTTACCTATATTTGATATAGTGCTGAGAAATAAAGTAAAAAATAGGCGGAAAACAGAATTAACTTCAAAAATATATCTCATACCACAATAGGAAATCAGCCAAAAATAGAAATAAACATGAATCCATATAAACTGAAAAAAAAGTATTACGACACCCGATCTTTTGAAGAAGACTTCCGTACAAGTTACGATGTTGATGACCCCTGGTTAACGTACCTTATGGATGAGATCGAAAACAATCTTCAATGCAAGAGTTCTAAGAACCGGAATAGAACGTAATAGTCATTTATTGCATAGCTATTTTTTTACTTTCTAGATAGAGTCATGTACTATTTTAAACCATGCTTCGTAATTTTTTTTTTTTACTCATATATGTCTTTCGACCTATGGAGTCTATGGTATTACATTTATTCCCAATCAGATGTGAATTTATAGTTTTATCGTTTCACCTTGTTTGGTATAGCATAGACTAATTTGGTTCTTGCACCATAAGACTCTACACTAATTCACTCACAGTGCTAAATTTTACTTGTTTTTACATTTATACTTGCTAAAGATTTTATAATTATTCTCTGTACAAAGACAGAGTATGATTTGCTTTTACTCATCGTGCAAGTTATTAAATAAATGAACATAGGAAGAATAAAACAATGTCAAAAGATTAATTAAGATTTAAATAACTTACGGTTGCCATGACAAAATATAGAAAAATCGTCTGTCGTTATTGAAAATTTCTGGTATACATTTGATCCGCCTTCGTATTTTAAAACGAACTAAAGTAAAGTAGTGTTAGCAAGGAATTGCCCGCTTATAATTTCAATCGAAATCTATTAAATATAGCATAATGTTTATGGATATATTGATCGCTGGAACTAATGTTTCTTCTTTCTTTCATCAAAAATGAAATAATTTTTTAAAATATAAAATAATGAAAAATTACACTGAAAGACCTTAGCGGATTAAACAAAATACAAATCAAAAAAAGAACATTTCATCATATATATTATTGCATTACCTTAATTTATGTGTATTCAACAATTCAAGAAATGTCTTTAACTAAAGTCCAAATCAAATTCTTCAAACATTTTGAGACCTTTATTAATGCGTGCTCATTAATTCCCATCGTAATTTTGTATGGTTCAAAACTTTAAGAACTTTTTTCTCACATTTTAAAGAGCTCAATTGAGATGAAATTTTCTATACACGATGCTTTTGGAAGATAATACGATAATTTAACTACAATTAATAAAAATCGATTAAAACTAATTATTTAAAGAATTGAGGTCTACGCCAAGTTTCTCACCAAGTCGCCAAATGGTCGTCAAATCCGTCTTTTAAAAATTTATTGTTTGCTTTAATTTTAATTACATGTAGCTTAATTGATATTTTTAGCTTAATTGAGCTAAAAAATTGCACATATTTATTTTAGATGATAAGTTTAATAAACGTCAAATATTAAAATGAATTATTAAAACTAATTATTAATAAATTCAAGTTGACGTAGAGTTCCCTTTTACTCTTAAAATTTAAAGTATAAATAAATATGTTACGCAAAGTGTGAAGTTGGAACGAAAACCCATGTTCAAAAAACTCGTTTCTTACCGGTATTATATTATTTTTGTCTCGAGATATTCACATTGAGTCCTCCTAGATGGATTTACTTTTTGATATTTTTTGGAATTAAACTAGTATTTTGGTGATATGTTGTTGTGAATTGACTTGATTATGAATTTCTTTCATCCATCACATATTTTTAGTTTTTGTAATAATAATACATCACATTTCAAATCAAATAACATTTCTGTAATCAGGAATTCACTATACATAAAAAAACAGCTCCAAAAAATTAGAATTTTTTAAGACAATTTAATGTTACAATTTGTCACTCGTGACACTCAAATTATTTCAAATTATCAACTCTTTTTATTTCTAACTGGAATTACTTTCTGTCCTGTTTACGATTTTAATAATTTTGGTACAGTTTCTGTAAATTGCCATCACTATGCATTTATCTTTTATTTCTTTCACCATTCTTGTATTTGTATGTGAGCCGTTACAATCTAAAACATTGCATATTTGTACATCTTGGAAAGATAACTGAGCATACTCTATGCTTAGCCTTTTCGAAAAAATCCAGAAATTGCTTTCCGTTATTGAATAAATTCGACATCAAGTTTAATTGAATACAATGTTAAAAGTAAAAAAATTCTTCAATTATATTTGATTCCTATTGAATTCCTATATGTTACCATATACGTTAAAAAAAATTTCCCAGTAGCATACAATGGTAGCTATATAAACTCGATAAACTTCGAAGTGAACGTGAATCTATTATGCTTACACATTAACTGAAAATCCGGAGTTACTTTTGTACGTACGTCACTGCTGATGTCACGTTATGGCATCGGTAGCTCACACAAAAAGCTCCTGATTAATTTAAAAAATAATAAATATATATTTATATTTTTTCGTTAATAAATCAATAAATCTCCAATTAGATACCGTGTGTATTTTAAAATTTTCTTTTCTTTTTTTTTTTTTTTTTTTTTTTTTTTGGGTAGTTTTGTTTTTTGTGTGTCTGTGTGTGTGTTTAGATTCGTGGAGCCCTTGAGTTTGACTAGCGGAGTTCTTAGGCTCTGCGGAACTCAGTTTGAAGACCGCAGATATAGATCATTTAGAGTAATCGAAATTCCAAAAATGTACAGGAGTCAAATATAATATATATATATATATATATATATATATATATATATACATACTCTCTATAACAAAAAAAACGCACCAAGAAGGAGTTGTTCGATGGAAACAAAAATAGGTGAATTGAAAAATCATATATGGAATAGAAAATTAGTAAAATTTCAGAAGAATTGAATGATTTATTTCAGAGTTACATAGTTACAAAGAAACGATCTCAATAAGGTGTTTACCCACCCCTAGCCAGAATGCAAGCTACCACACGACGTGGCATAGAGTGCTCAAGCTCCTTGATGGTCTCCTGCGGTATTGCTTGCCAAATTTGCTCCAATTGTCGGGCGAGGTCATCGACATTCCCTGGTAGATGCAGTCGGCCTTCCCATCACATTCCAGGTATGCTCGATTGGAGAGAGACCTGGCTGGCCAAGGAAATGTTTGACAAGCTGTAAGACAGTTCATAGCAACACGTTCCTTATGGGATCTGGCATTATCTTGCTGAAAAATAAGGCCAGGGAACTGCAAAAAGAACGGTAGCAAAACAGGTCTCAGAATGTCATTGACGTACCACTGTGATGTAAGTGTGCCTTTAATGACGCCCAAAGGGGTCCGGTTATCAAGGGAAATGACACCCCAGACCATAATTCCTGGTTGAGGGTCTGTGTGGCGTGCAATAGTGAAAGCAAGATCGGCACGCTGTCCTGAGCGTCTCCAGACACGTCTTCGAAGATCGTCAGGACACAGTTGGAAGCGAGATTCATCGTTAAACACTATACGACCCCAGTCAGCATCATCATCAGGGAGATTGGGCAAATCGGAGCATCGCTTCGACAACGAGCGATTCTCCGATTTGCCCAACCTGCCTCTTTCTATCCAATGATACGACCTCTTTCCAACTCTGGCAGTTGCTCGCAATGAGCTCGATTCCTGCGGTGAGGCATTTTTTCAGTCGTTGAAAGGTATCCTAAATCGCAATGCAATAGAAAATTTGACCTTTGACCATCAGAATGAAAATCGCTTCTTATATATATCTGTTGAGTGCGCAGTTCCGATGCATCATAGGTCCTGCTATTTGTTCATTGGACACCAAATTTTAATTATTTGCATTTCGATCCAAATGTCTTTGCATATGAAATTTCATTACAATCGGGCAACTCCTTCTTGGTGAGTGGTTTTTTTATTATAGAGTATATATATATATATATATATATATATATATATATATATATATATATTTGAGCACCTGTATGAACTGATCTCTTTTCTTCACAATCCTATCATGTATTTTATTAATTTCAATTTTGATTTCTCAAGATCGATTTGTCTATGCTGACCTCCTCTGTAAGAAATTGATTTAAACTAAAAATTAAAAGAAAAATAATATTTTCTCTTATGTATTTAATGCATTAATAAATTAGCTCTCATCCTTCACTGATGATACACACTTCTTAATTACAAACACACTCATTTTCGTCAATGTATTCCGATAAAAACAAAACAAAAATTGCTAAGTTTCATTTTCAATCCCTCAACATAGACAAGCCCTTCCTGGCAGTTCAGTCACCTGTAACAGTTTATATCCCCTTACTCAAACCTAGCATAAGCCGGTGGGAAATTCACTTCCCAAATAGAGCGCGGTATCGAGTTACGGGGCATTCTGGTGGCAATTCGAGAACCACCCTTCTGCTGCCTCCCTCCGCATAACACGTGATCCCCTTGCACGTGGGCCCCCCTT
>BMAW01003355.1:0-40162 GCA_019974015.1 Nephila pilipes
ACTAGAACGTATAACGAAGTAAGATTAAGAGAAAGGCCTCTTAATATAAATTATTCACAATGTTTTTTAATAATTAATATTTAGAGGTATATTATATAATGAAGTATACCCTTTTTTACATTTTATTCTAGTTTTTTGAAACACAGAGACGATCATTTCAATTTTTTGAATTTTCAGAAAAAATTCATTGTAATATCTTTACAACTACAAAAATTTTTATGTTATGCTGATCTATGAAATCTGTGAAATTACTCTTTAAAATTCTCAAGCATTCACTTCTATTGAAATAAAGGAAAATCGGAAACGACTTCATGTTTTATTTTTCATTTTTCGAATATTTTGCATTGGAATTGTACGACATTACCAATGACTTCTGTTGAAATATTTTATTGATAACTCAAACTTAATATTCGCCATGAACATGCGGAAAACTCAAAGGATTCCTTGATAGAGGAAAATATTCATTTATAGAGGTAAGGAGCTTTTATAGAAACACAGTGATAGCTCTTATTATATCTATCTGAAAAAAATATTTGAATTGGGATAAATACTTTTGTCTCTAGTAATAAGAAACTATTATCCTATTAATCACTTCAGCTGACCTTTATTGAAGGGGAGAAGGATACATTACAGTTTCAATTTTTAGGCAGAGAGAAAGTTCGAAATCCATGGTCTAGGTACAAAATCGAATGTTGAAGTAAAATTTGCTTCGAATATCATCATTCCCGCTATTCAATGACACCATGTCAACATGGGGCTCTGGAACTATTTTTCTTCATTTATTTAACTATGAACTCGAAAAAATACTGAGAATAAATGTCTTTTTTAGTTTCAAAAGATGAACCACTAAATATTAACTTCGTGCCACTCTCTGGTATCTGTTATACTCTGTGCCAATCTGAATCCAAGAAAATCCGCAGAAAGTAAGGGCCTGTCAATATCTTTTATTCAATATTTTCGAATTGAAATTGGAGGAGATCCCAAAATAACGAAAAGTCTTGAGCTGATGATAGGGCTCTGGCCATGTAGCGGCATTTTTATCGTTTTCAACCGCTTGTCATGAGAAATTGCAGGTATAAGAAAAGCCTCGAAATACCTGAAAGCCTTGTGTTTCAGAATTTTGACCCTGAGTCGCATCGATTGAAAATTGAATTGCTTACGTTTTTCATTTGTCTTTCGCTAGAAGAAAACCAGAAATAACGTGTTTCCTGCTTTCTGAAAACATTTTTTCTTCAAGTAGCTTTTTTTAAAAGGTCAAATTCTGATGTTTTTCAAACTTGATGTTAAAAGCAATATCATATTCAGGGACAAAATAGAATTCTCAAAATAATACACACACATGTATCGATACTTTTTCGAAGTTTTCCAAAAAAAAATATTTTTAGTTCCAAAAATTCCATATCGAGCTAGTTTTTAACTCTCAGACAAAACATAATCATTCTTTCTCCTAGTTTGAACGGTTTGGTAAAGAGTAGTAGTTTGTTATTAATAGCTTAATATATTCACTATTTACACACACACAGATAGAGATTTTTATCACATTTAGTAAGACTTTTTATTGCACATGTGCAAATTACACATGAATTATATAGTAACCTAATACTATTATTTAAGTTTGTAAATATCAGTATTTGCTTAAAAACAATGCCAATATTCTATAGGACCGATTGGACAGAGTTAAAACATTGATTTAAATGCAATAAGTCATTTTCCTTAGAAACGTTGTTTTTAAATACGAATTAGGGACTTTAATTAAGCTAGGAGAATATTAAAATTGGTCCGAGTAGTGATCCTATTCAAATACACGGAAGACATTTAGACAAGCTTTCTTTTTCGTCTGGCATTGACCCTGAAATTAAATAATGATAAAAGAGTGCATATCAGTCAATTAGAACACTATCGAGTTCTAATTGACTGATAATCTTTTATACTTGAATATAAAATATATGAAATATTATTAACTGTACGAGGTTGGCTCTAAAGTACTCGTGTTAAGAATGGGGATGAAGTAACTCATTGCAGTATTATCCATTGATCGTTTTTCTTTTTTCTAAGAAGTCTATGAGTATGATAATTTTTTTTTTCGCGCATTCCATTCCATTGTCATCACTTTTCCAGCCGATGATAGGTTCACCGGCAGCAATCCAATTGCTTTGACTAACGCTTGGTTTCCGGTGGCAATTTGAAGCGGCAGCAATCAATACTGATCTATGAACCAATGTCAGATTTGTTTTTGCGCCTTTTAGCAATTGGTGGTATACAATGGCAACGCCAATTTGCTTTAGCAACGCCATCTGCCGACAAAAACAGATATTTTTCAATACTCTCGTATATCTTGGTTCAAAGAAACAAGATTCTTACGAAATTCGATAAATTAATTTGGGGATATTCTTTTGGCCATCTTTTATGACATCAAGCACATTGTGTCAAAAAAAGCTTTGTTAAAAGCGTTAAGTAGACATTTTATTCGAGAGGAGCTTTCTGGTCTATGAAATTATTCCGCGTCCATGATTGGGTGACCTAGTTGTTAGGGATTCCTGGAGGGCCTTCTGCTTTCTTCTCTCCTTCCGGTCGCCGCGTTGACCACTTTCTTCTTCCTCGAGCAAGGAGCGGCCTCTTTTTGCAGACTCGAAATCGGAACAAAAGCGTGCGGGCACTTCCGGATATTCTAATTACCTCGCTTGAACCCGAGCTCACCTTTCACAACAACGACAAAATCACAATCAAATGGTTAATTATGCATTTTGGTGATTTCGTTATTATCATAACAGGAAAAAAAGTTCTTGTACGTTTTCTCTTAAATTTCTTCTGTATGAATTTTTTCTGATGGAATGCTATAGAGTTCAATAATTAAGTTTCATTCATGTAATGGCAAGAGGAATGTACATTATTTATGAACGCTTCCGGTTACCTATTTCAGCTCGATTTGAAGGTTCGCCTAATCCAGGAGTGGGCCTCTAAGAGTTTTTTAGCGGCCTGCCAAGACAGTCAGAAAATTCAGTCTTGGACTGAGATTTCCTTCTTGTGCGTAAAATCATTCAAAGCAAAACTAATGAATATTCGTATATCACGAGAAGAGCTTTGATTCAGTCTGTCATGTGGTATACGACTATGACTGCGGTTTTCGGTTGAGCAAGTTCCTACAATACACCGCCGAGCACTTTCTCTCTGTGATGAAACGAAATCATTCACCAAAAATGTGAGAAAATATTTAACGTTCATTAACTATTTTGACATATGAATTTGTGCTGTGTCAATAATTTTTTTTATTTTTTATTTCCTTACTTCGAAGGTAAGTAGAGTTCTAACGTGATATTCGATATATTGTTGCGGTTTCCTTTCGGTTGCTAATACTATTTACATAAGAAAATAATGATATAGTACAGTGCTATTTTCATAATAAATGTGTGATTGTTATTCTAAAATCTTTTCAATATTACTTGAAGAGGATTACAATTGGATGGAATAATTTTTTATAATTAGAAAGTTAGATTGTATTTTATAGTTACCATATTTATATACTAAATATGACTCGATTACGAGCATAATTTCTTATGTCAGTATTTAAATTTTAATTTTGAAGCATAATTTTGTACTGTGAAAGCAATTTTTCATAGCTGTTCGCGTTTCTGGAGAATAGCTTGAGTATCATCGCTCCAATCTATTTCCTTCATAGACTGGGTTTAGACTTAGTAGTTTTTTTTTTATTTTCGGCTTAATTATATTACTATCACACAGTCATTACATTGCCGGAATATTAAGGACCATTACTTCTAGGACCAACTCAAAATGCATGCTTGAATACATATTGAACTAAAGCGGAGCCTGGTGCAAAGTTAACTTGAAGGGCCTTGAAACAAATTTTATGCAATAAAATAATAATTTATTTATTGTGTGTGTGTGTTATGAATTACTTTGTGCAACGTAGAGTAATAAAGAGGGCACGAAAATCATTAATTATTTTTAAAATAAATTTAACATTTCAATAACAAAAACTGATTAAAAAATTAAATAAAAACAATTCGATTCGTATAATTATAAAATGCAATTTAGTATGCGACTTAGCAGAACAAGCATACAAAATATGACTTTTTGTTTTATTTTCTTTCATGTTTCACAGCAAATTTGTTAATGATATCGTCATGATTTATTTATTTATTGTTTAATTTGGATTCGACAGATAAAATGGCTGAGAAGGTAAACAGTTTTGATTAATGCTAGAGTTCGAGTAATTTTTTATTATTACCAATTTTTGAGAAAGATCCTACTGCAAATGCGACGGTAAATTTCTGGAACAGTCATAAAATTTGTATGCAACCCAAATAAAATGTTTTTCAATAAGTATTGTGTAATATTTATAATAATATTTAGCTTCTGGAAAGCGAAATTCGACGGCCCATTTTGATCTCATTCAGTAAATCATTACAGTCTTCCAAGGTCACAAGGTATGTACGGATTGGGAACGAAAAAAAGAAAATGGAATCATTTTGATTTTGTAAAATGAGTCAGCGGTGCAGGGCCTTGTAAACCCGCATCGTTTGAAATCCCGACGGAAGGTCCTGCCTTTTAGATGAGGATATCCCATGTCTCGGAAAAGAAATCTCAAATTTATAATCGAAGTATGACATTAAAGCACGTTATCTTCAAACATATGGTGCTTTAATAATGAAATAAAGACAAAGATTCCTGATACAACTCTAGCATGTTACGACCACAGAGCATTGTGAATATCCTGTGCGGTAAATTGTTTATGCCTAGAGATGACACTGTTATCTTTTTTTTCAAAAGTTAGATAAGTGTTTTAGTAATTCCATAAAGATGATGTTTCTCAAATAGATCTCTTAATTTTAGTATCCGGTTGAGAGTTAATGTCCTACCCCCAACACACAATAAATGGTTCTCGTTAACAATTCCAAGAAATGTAATTATGCTCTTTATGTTGGCCTTTACGGAAGTCGTAGGTGAAGGCGTCAGTTAGGAAACCTTATGTTGTAAGGTATGTATTCATTGTAAATGTCATTTTATCGAAATTCCAAAAGATATTTATTGTTTTTTTTTGTTTTAATAGTTAAGCGAATATATCTCTTACTTTCTTGTAATTATTATTATTACTTTTTTTTTTATTTAGATTTAAATTATATGTGTAAATTTTAAAATATACTGCTGGCTATTAAAGTTGAAACACCATGAAGGAAAACAAATACAAAACAGGTATTTATTATACGTAAACAGTTTGTCATGAAGACAAAATGATTCAATTGCAAGCAGTTTGGGGTTTACAAGGGTGCGAAATTAGTAGAAACAGCTACCACCCCTGGAAGCTAAAACGGCCCTTACCCAGTTAAGCATGGAGTCAAACTGAGCTTGGATGACAGAAATGGGCAACTCATTCCATGTTGCTTCAAGTATATGCCACACTTCATCAACCGTATTAGCTGGAGAGGAGTGGCTGACCAGTCTCTCAGCAAACCATGAGCAGATGTTTTCAATGGGTGATAGAACTGGAGACCGTGCAGGCCAGAACAACAATTCGAATACCCTATGTATCGAGGAAAGTCAGAACATAACGTGAAATACGTGGTTTTGATTTATATTGTTGGAAGATGGCGTTTGGCAGGCCTCGGAGATATAACACAACTACTGGACGTAAGATGTCAAAAATGTACCGATCTGCGTTCAAATTACCGTCGATCCGAACTGGAGATGTGCGTGTCTTGTACGCAATGGCTGCCTAAACCTTCACACAAGTACAGGGCCCCTATGTCCATATCGAATGCAAGCAGGCGAAGAGCGGTCTCCTCGAAGCCCCCAGACACGTATATGGCCATCAGAATACTGCACGCAGAATCAGGACTCTTCTGAACAGACGACATTGTGCTCCTCCTGTATCAGGCTTTGTCGGTTTGCTCATCAGAGTTGCCGTCTCTCTCTAAGTTGCAGTGTCAAGAGAAGCCGAAATTATGGCCAGTCTACGCTGCTGAAAACGTCTTCCCACCGTATGAGCAGATACTGAGTGTGCTGAAAACATGTCTATTTATCCTGACTGATGATTAATGATGTGGTTGTACGGTTTTGCAGGGCCAACCCCCCGATATGTCTGCCCTCACGGACGTTAGTCATGGGAGGGCGTGGAGATCCTACATGCCATTCAATATGAACCGCAGCAACCCATTGATTCAATATTCGAATGACACTGGTTGGATTTTGATCAGTGCAATGAACGATATCACGGAACGTTTATCCACACTCTCGACAGGCTATGATCTTGCCTCTATCGAATTGTGACACTTGCTGGTAAGCATTTCTTCTTATTATTCGAGACATAGCATGATATTCTGAACAAACTCCGACTTTACAAAGCGCTTTCCGAATGAGAAATCCAATCAACAACTTTTCTTTTTTGCAGTGCTTCAAATGTCGTTTCTCCCTCCCGCGTCATCTAAATGTTCTGAAATATTAATCATTTGCATATTTTACCTCTTTTTCCTTTCTTGTGATTTTGACGTTTATCAGATCATTTCTTCCTGGTGTTACAATTTTAATGGCCAGCAATGTACATTGATCTTTTTACGAAAATATATATATTCAAAGTAAATTAATAATTAAGTAATTTAGAAAAAGTACATTTTAAGTTAAGTAACAACTACCTATCGATCAATAAATTTGCTGCAACAATGTTCTTCGGCAAACGAAAGAAAACTGATCAGCTAATTTTAGCCCACGAAATGGGCTTAAACATGTCTATTACTCACTTGTCAAAGACATAAAAGATATCATCATTAGTTCTGATAAATTTGATGAAGAATTCTGTGTAAACTATTTTAGAAATATTACTGAGGATCTCTTAGCACAAAACAAGACAACGATCGAATTACTAGGGAAAGAAAGCAGCAGCAGACATTTGCAGAGGGAAAGCTTCGTCAACAAATTGAAGCTCAAAAACCAACAATAATAGTAATGTTGCTTACTGCTAAGAACAAAATTATCACTGAAACAAATAATTCCAAACTTCAACATGAAAGAAGATGGTATATCCTTGCTCCTAAATTTTATTTTAGTGACAACTAAGGTTTTGGAAAATTGAAGAAAAACATTGGGTTACTTATCTAATTGGAATGCTATCTAATGATGTGGTGCAGGTCATTCCTAGAGAACCTGAGCTTAGGACTTCAACCGCAATAAATAAATGCTAATTAAAAAATTCAAGATAAGCGCAGAGAAATTACATAATCTTATTGCTACCCACAGGAAAACATTAAAAAATAATGGAAGTGTTTTTATTTGGAGTTCCAAAGTTACTTCGATACCTGGTTGGTAGAACTGCATATCCGGGATTTCGAAGAATAAAAATTGTGGTGATCCTCGATCAAATGAAGAAACATTTCACCCTTGGAGTCAAATAGCACATCTTAGATATATGGTCTGTCTGGATCACCCCTGCAGAAACTGGATACCCACGAAAACCAATTAATAACGAAGAAAGTTGTTCCAAGTGTCCAGATACCAACGGAAAGTTTCAATTGAAACGAAGGTTACAATAGAGTCCCAATCACCAAGGAATCCAGGAATTAACACGATGGAATGAAGATGCAGTTTAAATTGAAATATAATCGGCACCTTTTGTATGGGATGCCAATCATGGTACACGAGATTTTGAAATCCCCTGTCAAAGCAGGTAGGACTCTAAGTACAATGGCAGAACCCCTTAAAAACACTGATGGACTTGAAGAAATCAGACCTACCACTCACCTGTTATGGCTGAGAGTATCCAAGTATCAAAAAGTCCAAATGCCGGCATGCAATCTGACAGTGCAGAAAGATGATATCCTATCGTCCAGCTTAAGTCACGTGAACTTTTACAGTTTTTATAATGCAGGTCATCCATTCAAGTATTATTTAAATCTCTATTTGTAACACACAAACAATGATGTGTTCTGACACCGGTGCTGCATATTTTAGGGTTGCAAAGAAACTTTAACATCTCCGGAAACATGGCTTGATCTTGAGTACAAAATTATTGACATGACAATGGTCGATAGACATATTTGAAAAGCAGGAATTGTCTTCCTGCAAACATGCGGATATGAGCATTCAAGAAAATTTTATTCTTGCAGAAATGATTGTGCTAAAGCACGCCAAAGGAAGCCGAAATCTCCTCGGCACTACTTTTTGAGCTCAACAAGTTTCATCTTAGATGTCCAGAAACGAAAATGGCACTTCTCTGAATCCCTTCAGAAACAGTTCAATTTCATCAAAGCACCATCAGTCATGAGTGCTCTATTAGTTGTGTAAACTGAATCACGTTATTGAAGACATCATGAAAATGAAGGTACACACCTCTATTATCAATCACAACAAGAACTAAATTCCATTAAGGAAAAGATCAAAATATGTTTCCAAACAAGGGAGAACCAAAACCTCATATAACGGACCTAGGTAGTAAAGATTACCACATTACAATAGCAGGACCACTTTACAGAACACCTAGCTACCATAACATTCCCTCATACAACAAAACATCAAATGATGACAGTAATATTTCGAAACAGTAATATTTCTATTCAAAGAGATACAATTTGCAGATACACATAACTTGTTGACAATGACTTATATGGTTTTATCCGATTCCACGAACGAAGAGCAAGACTTTTTTCCCTTTATAGTCAATATTCTGACCATATTAATCATTTAAAGTTTGGTGATGCTGTTGAATTTGAAATGACATATGGTCAACGAACCGGAAAACCAACAGCAAGTCCTGTTTGTAAAATTACTCTTCAAGAAGGTGAAATGACAAGCAAAAAAGTTTCTCCTGTGATAAAGTTTGGACAACTTTGCATCCCTTGAGATATAATAAGAATAGGGAGACTTCGATGCCCCTGCTTCGATGGACCATACTTGGTGTTCACATAGAAAATGCTTATTTCCTGTACCTCTGTAAGCTTCGATAAATCATCAGAATTGATAAAGACTTGCTATGTATCTGCAATTGTTCCTTTAAAAAACATTGGACATTTCTCCAATTGTTCCGCTCAGAAAAAGAGGCCTATCATCAAAAGTCACTTTTGTACAACAGGCAAATCGAGAACATTTGTGTACTTCGGATATCCCCTTAAGGATAGATGCTCTTGCCCAGAGAACTAAATAACCTTCTTCTAAAGCCAATACTACAAGAGTCTCAAGTTTTCCTATTCTGATTTTGTTCCGAGATGTCAATGGAGTTAGAGGGGAAGATTGTAACCGTTCTCGTTTTATTAATTGTATATTGATTGCCGAAAGCAGCAGAAGCGTCCTCCCTCCGTCCCTTTATTTTCTATGTATATTTTGAAATTATACGAGTAATTGCTGTCAGTAAGTAACTTATCTCAAGTAATAAAATACTGTTGCCTTATCAAACACATTTACAGTAACTAAAACGACTCTTCGCCATTAGTGGTATTACAGCGGAAGCTCGGCAGCCTCCTACATTGACGTCCAACGGTATCCACATCGGAATTCCTAACACACATCTACACTAATATAAATCATTAATATATCATTTGTATAATAGAGACAAATTACATATTGGTTATTTAAGAGGCGTTTCTTTATTTTTCTAATTAAAGAGATACTGAAAATCGTTTCATTGTTCGAAATCGAATCAATTGATTAAAATAACAGATATTTGAATCTTTTCTTTTCTATCTTTTATAGTTTATAATATAACAGTCTTCTTTTTCTCAAGCTTTAAAATTTATCTTCCAAAACAGCTAATAAATCATTTGATGTTGTAGAAGCATAAGTATGAAATTGCAAAAGATCTGCAATATTTTTTATTAATGATTCAGTTTATGAGCAATATAAGAGCTGCTTTATTTATTCCGACACATACTGCAGTTAATTTTTTATATCTTCAATGACCGAAAGTAACACAAATAACCTTTTCTCAAACTCAAAAAGACTGCTTGATTTATTGTAAAATCTGTAAGGAATGGAAAGATTCAGTTAGTTGGACACAAGTTGAAAATTAATAATATGTTACACCAAAGATGCAAGGTCAGGGTAATTTGAAGGATTCATTTGCTTTTTTCAAACTAAACATGTGACCGTAACGGTCAAAAAGCTCGCGATATATTTCGTTGCTTCGTTTCCTGTGTAATTTTTCTGATTGTTACAGGATATTCTGTAGATTTCTTTCTTTTTTATTCTTCTTTCTCCTTATATTACTGGGTTATTTTTTTTATAAAAAAGAGAGAAAAGAAAGAAGAAATGTATTAAAAAGCTTTACTTTTTCGTTATAAAAGAGTTTTAAAGAGTTTCAAATATACGAAACATTATATAATAATTATTATTCACAATATATGGAAATTTTATCATTTGTGAAATATGATGTTCTCTTAAGAAAATAAAAAATAATATGCATTATTTCATCTAAAAATATTATCTATTGGGAACTCTTCTCTCTGTCTCTCCTTCCTAACCCTTATAACTACGTTGACTGTTTAGGTCCCTATTAACACTTTTCACTCACTTTGCGCGACATTTTCATTGTTAATGTATTAATTGAATTCAAATTTTGCATACTCAAAACAGCTTCTCATAGTAAAAGTGAATTTTGCTCTAATAAAATTATCATCGTTATTACGAAGCAAAGGAAATCTTACAGTAAGAACTTTATTAGCTGTATTTAACATGTGCTGACATTTGAGAAGCAACTAATTTTACTATTAAATGGAGGCAATTTAACTTTAGAACCATATATAAACATATAAACACTAACGAAAAAAATATTTGAAATCAGAAATAAAAATTTGTATGTGAACACACTGCCTTTTCATTTAATATCGAAACTTTTAAAGAAAATGAGTTTAAAATATTTTTATTTGGAACTAGCTATAAAACCCATTGTCATTTTATGCGTAATAACTGTTATAGATTTTCTTAGTAGACTCAGTTATTCTTTGATTCTTGGTGTTTAATTGTATGCGCGTAGATTCTTAAACTCACTTTAAAACTTTAAATTCAAATATAAAAGCCAAATCATTTTTATGAAAGGCTAATTCATAAATTTAAAATTAAAGTTTTAAGATCATTTTAGCGATTTCATAAAAATACTTTGTAGTATATTTTATAGATTTGTTAAAAATTTGCTTTTCCTTTTCCTTGAGAAATACATTTGTTTTTCGTGTTTGCCATAGAAAGAAAAGTTACTTTCGATCAAGAAAGAGCCAAAGCCCTTTCACTGACAAAGGAGTTTATCCATCCTTTTGACATGAAATAGTAAATGTCTCACTTATTTCCAGTGTTTGGGATCAAAATGTGTATTAATGAATGAATTCTTTGATAGGTGGTGAAGGCCCTTAAAGAGAAGTTCGGTGATTTGTACACGGAAGAGAATGTACTCGTCACCGCCACTCACACCCATGCAACCCCAGGTGGATACCTCCAGTACCTGCTGTACCTCATTCCCTCGCAAGGATTCATACGACAGACTTTCTTCAGCCTGGTCAAAGGAATCGTCAAGGTACGCGATTCACTCTTTCAAGTCTGTTTTAAGGAGATTCAAAATGCGAAAATCTTTCATTTTTCTTCAATTTTCACGAAACTTAGATAGGGTGATTTTTAATACGAATATATTTCGTATGATTTAAAATTCAAAATGATCATAAGAATTTTCCCTTTCATACATTTCTTCAAATATTAAACTTATAACAAAGAATTTAACATAAAGATATCAGAATTGAATTATTAATACAAAAAGGGAAAACTGAGTTTTGCAGCGTAAATTTTTTCTGAAACTCACACACACACTCCAAATACCTATCTATTGCGGAATTTTTTAGTTGACTCTCAAAATCATTAAATACCAAGGAGTGATTTTTTTTCATCATAAAATAACGAGACTGACTAAACTAACGAGAAGTACTGGCTATCAAATAACGAGACTAGCGCTGCTAAAGAAGTATGCATGCGTCAAACGCCAGTGACCGAAAGCTGTTTAGAATGAAGCTTTCACTTTCGAATGCAGTACCTCTCGCTTTTGTAAGCAAATCCTTCCGTAGAAGCAGTCTTCATTCGCATTAGTTTTTTTTTTTTTTTTTTTTTGTGTGTGTGTTGTTGTTGTTTCGTCGGAAAAATCACAAGTGTAACAACAGAGAAACGAAACGTTGTGAAATTTCACATGAAACTTGGGAAAAACCGCTGCTGAAACTTATAATTAATTGAAAGAAGTGTATGGCAATGAATGTTTATCTCGCGCACGTGTTTTTGAATGGTTTAAGCTTTTTCAAGATGGCCGAGAAGACGTTGAAGATGATTCATGCCCTTCCACGGATGACTATACAAATCTCAAAAATGGATGATAATATTAAAAAATCATTAATCTGGTTTGATCCGACCATCGGTTAAGTATTATGCGATTGCTGAGACTGTTGGAATCGATAAAGAATAGTACGGCAAATTTTACATAACAATTTTAACAAGCAAAAAGGGTGTGCCAAAATTGTACCTAACATTCTCACGTTTGAACAACAAGAAGCTCGCAAAAATGTTTGATCTGACACTTTAAATGCCATTGAAAGTAACCCAAACTTGTTGGAAAAGATAATAACGTGTGACGAGTCGAGGTTTTTTTAACTTTTGATCCTGAAACGAAGCTCCAGTCTTGACTGGAAAAGCCCATCTTCAACAAGAGCCAAAATGGTCGAATGAGCAAATCAAAATTCAAATTATGTACCTTCACTGGGTTCTTGAAGGTCAAACTGTTAATCAATATTACTACTTTCACGTTCTTGCTGAACTCAGTGAAAAAATAAAGGGAAAAGGACACGAATTAAGGAAAGACAAGTCATTCTGCATTGTCTGTCAAGAGATTTCTAGGCCAAGTAACAAGTGCTAGACTGTCCGCCTTATTCACTGGATCTTGCGACATGCGACTTCTATCTCTTTTCTAAGGTGAAATCTGTGTTAAAAAGAACAAGTTTTGAGTCCGTTGAAGTTATAAAAGAGAAAGTGGCACGCGTTCTGTAGGAGCTGACAGAAGACTTTCAGCACGGTTTCGAACAATGAAAGATTCTCATGAAGCGTTGTAGGGATAGAGGAGAGGTGTATATAGAAAGCGACAATAAGTAAATATGTTTGAAATCAAAATAAAATGTCTTACAGCGTCAGTCTTGTTATTTAATAGGCACATATCGTATAATAATGAATTCTTTGGAATTAAAATTTGAAATCAAATTGTTAATCTTGATGCATTTTTAACTTAATTTTGAAACTGGATTACGTATGACAGTATATGACATATTTTAAGATAAATACGCAAGTAATTATAAAGTTTTTCTGTTATTTAGATTATAGTCAATAAACAGGGCATTTGGTATTATTGCAGGGAATTTTTTGATCGAAATTTTGTTTAATAGTTTCATGCGTTGATACACATGACACGTCGTTTTTATAAGTTCTTGAACAGGCTTCTGATCTTTTAACTTTTAAAAAGGTTTTAATACTTAAATGCCTCATTTCAAAGTTACCCTGGGAAGAATGAATAAACTTTTTTTTTCCTTCCAGAGTGTAGAGAGAGCGCACGAAAACATTCAGCCCGGTTACATCTACTGGAATGTGGGAGAAGTGCACAATGCCAGCATCAATCGCAGTCCCACTGCCTATGAAAACAATCCAGAGGAGGAAAGGAATAAGTAAGAACAACGTATTATCTTTTATTTTGTCAACACACATACACACTCATATATATATATATATATATATATATATATATATATATATATATATATATATATATATATATAGTTAACTTCTAATATCTTCTCTATACTTCGTAATAGTCAAGAAGCCTTTGTCAAACGTTTGCAAGGGTGTGCAACCATCCAACAAAATTCCTGCACAAACCATTACACTTCCACCACTGTGATGATCCTTTTACATAGTGTGGAAGGGATGGTTTCGTGTTCCAGGCTCCCTCAAGATACGGTACATAGATAATCAGTGTCCAGGCTGAATTTGGACTCATCTGTAAAATGTAAGATGTTCCACTGAAGTGTTGTGCAAGGAGCATGTTATCTGCACCATGTTAAAATCACGCTCTTGTGTCCTACAGCTAGCGAGATACAAGAAACAGAATACAGATCTTTCTCATGAAGCCTTGGGGCAACCGTAGACCGTAAGACTTGAGTTTCAGCATACAATTCACGTGAGGGCTGTGGAGTTATGACAGTCCGGTATCACCGCGCTGAATGTGCCAAACAACAATCCTCATTCAAACTTTGGAAGTAGTTCACTTGTGTATGGATGTAGTTCATTTCTGTGGACGTAGTTCAAACTCTGTAACCACTTGTGCGCTTGTGATTGACCTGTCTTCAATTTACTGAAAATTCTCCATCTCATTCCGTCGTGGCTACTCGTTTTACTTTACGCTTTATAAAATTTACCCAACTCTTGCGAAGAACACTTCGAATGTTGTGGAGGAATACGAGCGCACGAATCTCGCCGAGAACTCTTCGTGTGCTTATATCCCCTCCACAGTGACAGCTTCTCAGACAGGCGCATGTATACATACTTACGTATTCGACTCTGAATATTTGTATTATTCTTCGGAGGCGTAATTAGTACTTTTGGTTCAAAAACATTTGAAAAATGGTCATAATGCTATTTCTCTCAATTTTGTATGGAATGAAGAACATGACAAAAAGTTTGTTTAGTCTTCCTTAAATAAGTGTTTTCTTACAATGTTGCTTCTCAATTCATAAATTGATTTCTAATAAATTTTCAAAAATGGTCAATTCATAAATTGATTTCAAATAAATTTTATTTTTCCATATAAGAAAGAAACAAATTTTTTTTTTTTGAAGAAATCATTGTTGGAAGTGTTCGATGAAAAGTTAACTACCAGATAGATAATTATTATAATAGTAAATAGCGAAATGTATACTAAAGAACAACAGAAAATTATTTTCTGCTTTTAATATGCTTATAAAAGCGTATTTTAAGGAAAATTTTAATTTTATTAGTAATTATTCTATTACACACTAATCTCGGAGTTTTTAAAATGATTTATATGCATTGTTTTGTTTTGTTTCTTTTTTTTTTTAGGTATAAGGACAATGTTGACAAAACCATGTTCCTTCTCAAGTTTACAGATATTTACGATAAACCATTAGGCATGATTAAGTAAGAATTTTAGATCTGTCTTTCTCCCTTTAGGTCTGAAGCCAAACTACCTTTTTCGAATCTTTTACTGAATGTGATTATATTTATTCAGACACTAAAAATGACTCACACGCACGCACGCGCTCTGACACACACGAAAAAAAAAAGTATCGTATTTTTAAGCAATATATCCCCCCTTTCCCTCTCTCCATAAAAAAGGAGAAAAAGGAGCATTTTAAAGGAATGCAAATAACACTGATTGCCGATACAACTTAATTTTCTTGATTAAATAAATTTCAAATGACACAGGTTCACATACTTTTAAAGACCCTTATTTAACAAAAAAAAATATTTAAATTATACCAACATGTTAAATTACATTTATAATTACACAGTATTGGAGCTAAATTATTAGAGATCAAAAGACACCGAGTAGTCAGTTTGTCTGAGACCTTACGCGTTTTTGGTGAAATATTTTAAGCTTGTTGAAGACAGACTGACTCCGTTATTTCTCATGATCCGCGCGTCACATTCCATCTCCGTGTCTAGTAATAGACATCCACGCTCTTCAGAAGATTTGCTGGATAGGTATACATTGTGTATCTCCCACTCGTGCAAGTTGCACCGCAAGCTCTTTAAAACAAGCCGAACTTTGTAATTGTTTCTGAACATTTATATATAAAAGAAAAATTCTGACAAGATAGTTGAATAAAAGTACTGAGATATTCCCATAATAATGGGATACGATACAAACGACTTGTGGTGGAATGCTTTTTGGTAATTATTTATACAACAAATGTTTGAATCTTCAATCCACCCGTTGAGAACCTACGACCTGCGGAACTGGTCGCAGGTTAACAATGGGTGGGCCTCATGTAGCCTGCGGGCTGGTCAGACCAGATGATATCTTAAAAACGTTATCTTCTTTCTTTGGTCAGTTGGTTCGCCGTGCATCCCACAAGCATGAACAGTTCCAACCAGCTGATCAGTGGCGACAACAAGGGGGCAGCTTCGCTCATGTTCGAGGAGACGATGAATGGAATTGAATCTTTGCCAGGAAAGGTGAGAATTTCTTTCTTTCTTTTGCGTCATTTTCAAACATCAGTCAGAAACGCTGTAACTCAGAAGTTAAATATAAAAAGATTAAAGGCATTATCTTTAAAATATAAATTTCATTGAGGAATTCATTGAAAAAATACGTGTTTCATCATTCATCTCTATGCAGGGTGAGCCAATGAACAAATCATAGTACAAACTTTAAGGAGTTGCAGAACATAATTATGCAAACGTAGGTAAATGCGACTCTTCGCTGAATTAAATGTGTGTGTCGCTGTAATTGGGAAAATTTAAATCAGTTTTTTTTGCTATTTAAGAATTTTTTCACTGAATTTTGTAAACTTATATTTGGTAAAACAGAATTCATGTTGTGTTTCAAGAGGTTTTGCCATTTTAATTTTGATTATACATAATTTCCCCATGTGGATTTACATTGTGAAAGTGCCTCAAACGGACCTGGGTGATTTGCGCCGAGTGTCGTGAATTATTTGTACAATTTTCTGAATAGTCATGTAGTAACAGCCCGAAATACTGCAATAAATGGTACGCCGAATCTTAATGATTTGACCAAATTTGTTTATCAAATGTCATCCTTTTTAATGCATTACTATACTTTACTTTTACCATTAAAATTTTGAATTAAGTATTTTGTATTTTCTTAGTACTAATTATATATGCACTTAAGACTTGTGTAAATTACATATATAATCTTTTTAATTTAATTTAGCTTGAATTTGCGAACACAATTCTTTGTAACTATGGTGGGATTCTTTTTAATATACAAGAAAATATAATGCTGCTCGCATTGACCTCCTATATGTCCTCCGCTATATAAGGTAGTGAAAAATCACGGAAACGAAAATCAGGCATTAATAGCATGGCTTGATTACTTACAGCATCTTTACAATAACTACACAAAAGCGCGACCATGAACCAGAATACACGAGGAATCAGATTTCGAATGGAATTCGTTATGTTGTAAAGATTTGTCATGTTCATTTGAAATTCAACACTGCTAAAATGCTTTTATTAAAAACATTCTACTCCCAATTAACTGACGATTATTTAAAAAAATTAATAAATATATCGGTATTTGTGTAAAATTCCGACGACCACGAAAGTTGTCGCAATTTCTGTCGAAATTATACCAATCATTTCGGCAGTCAAAAATCCTGAACTCCAATTAAGATAGAAACAAATTGGCCCTTTAAAAATTCTTTTCACCCTAGGAAGGCTGAACTCATCCAACAGGGGCTTTGAGCTTCAAGACTGACCGCTCAGTAGTCACCACATAAATTTCTGTATAAATTCCTTCCTCTCATCGCCACATAAATCTCTCTCTATATGAATTCAAGTGGCTCTCTGATGCTCCTTATTACGCCAATTGGCCGATCCCTTCAGTCTCTCCGCTTTTTTCGTAAGCACCAGTCTTCGTATCCACAAAGTTATAACAGTGGTTAAATTTGTAATGGGAACAGCTACTGACAATAGTTGATAGAACTCTTGTTTGAATTAGAGCAAAACAAGTTTCAACTTCTTAAAACAAGAAGTTGAAACTTGTTGAAACTTGTGAAAAATTAGAGTTACATAAAATGATTTGTGGCGAATAGCAATCGCTGGGGAAAAGGACAAAATAGGAAATTCTGTGTTTGATTTCCTCTTTTTGCGGAATATCATATTGTTTGGCGATATTTTTCTGATTTCTTCTAAAAAAGAATTTCTCATACTTATTTTTAATTTACCAGTAAGGACATCCTTAAAGGACTTAACACCTCTTATTATTCAATAGAAGTGGATCGTTAAGAAACTAAACTTTACGGTCATTGAAAGAGATATACATCTGAATTCCCAGCAACCCAAATCTCGAGGTAGAATGATCAGCATCTTTGATGTTCCTTTGCAGGGTCCTTTTGTAGCCGCTTTTGCCCAATCGAACGCCGGAGACGTGTCCCCGAACATCCTGGGTGCGCGCTGTCCCAGCGATCCCACGGAGAAGTGCGACATCGAGACTAGCACATGCAAAGGAGGAGTAAGTTATTATGATTTTTTCTTAAAAAATCGGATAACACATTTGTATACAATGAATAAAAACATTTTTTTAAGTACGACTCACATATTCACAAATGTTACAAAGAAAAATTCATATTATTGGACAGCAAAATTCTCTTGTTTTTTCTGCCTTTTTTAATTAAAAAAATTACACAAAAAATCCTTACGTATTAAAAGAATACTCACAATAAGATATTTAAAATATATATAATATATCGTAGCAAGACTCGTTTTCTGGCAATGACGCAAGAACTGGATTCAGCTCTTGCGCCTAAAATATACTTTCATTCACTCATTTTCTCCGCCGTGAGTGTATTAAGTCATTCTTCGATTATCATGGTCGACAGATGAAATCCATCTGCGAGCCCTCATTTATTCTCGGAAAATATATACAAAGAAGCATGAACTAAATCGAAATGCCTCTTCTAGTCTTTTCTATATACTTGTATATCTATCGCTAAGCAGTAAAGTCTAGAAACGTTTTTAATCTTCCTGTTGTTCCTCTCCGCCTCCTAATATCCTTATATGAAATTGATTTATAATAATTTAAAGCAAATCCTTACTTTTATTATTCTTACCAAATTGATAGTTCCGAATTCTTTTGATGAATAAAAATCTCGAGTTTATATTAAAAGTTCCATACTCTTTATTCGACTTATCTATACATTGTGCCTTTCCTTTTCTTACCTTCCGTACCTCCACCAAGGGGAATGAAAATAGCGATAATGAATGACTCCATTTGTTCGCTAATTGATAAGAGCCGAAAAGATAATCGAGAACATCTGCCCAGAAATAATAACTCTAAAAAAAAACTGAAAGACATATTAGATACTGAGCTCACAATTACTAAGAAAAACGAGCTTCTGAATTTGCTAGAAGAATTTAGCGCGACGTATTCGATTTCAACAGGAAGTCCAGGGCCTCAACAGTAAAGCAGAAAATCGACATAGGTGATAGCGCTCCGATCATGCAAAGACTTTACCGAATCTCAGCCAGTGAGAGATGCGTGATAGAAGACGATGTACTACGAATTCTAAAGGAAAACTTCACCTAACCGTCAAATAATCCATATCTCCTAGTGCTCGTGAGGAGGAAAATGGCGAGTGGCACTTTTGCATTTATACTCAAAGAAAGCTGAACAAGGTTACTAAAAAAGACGTTTATCCGCTACCATGTATTGGACCACGCATTGCCTCGGACTCCCTAGATGGTGCAGAAAATTTCTTCTCGTTATCAGTAGATGGATGTTGAAAAAGACAGAAAAAAGACAGCCTTTGTGACTCCAGATGGGTTTTATGGATTTAAAGTCATTTGGGTTATGTAATGCTACAGCTACGCATGGACGGGTAATGGACATAGTTCGAGGACTCAAGTAGAATATTTGTCTTTGCTAATTACATTATTGTATATGTGCTGAATTTTCAAGAACACCAAATGCACTTGAGGAAAATTTTGAAATGTACCCACACACAAGAGGCAGGACTAGTGTTAAATTCAGGCAAATAATCATTCGGAATAAAAAAGAAAAACTTGCGATATTGGGTTATTAAGTTCATGAAGAAGGAATCTATTTAGATCCCGAAAAATTAGCTACTGTAACAAGATTTCCTGTTCCGGAAAATATTTCATTTGTCCGAAGCTTTCTGAGTTTGTGCTCGTATTATCGACGATTTATCAAAAACTTAGCTGAAATCAAGAAAATCCTGTATGACTTACATCTGGGTCTTTTCTATATATACCTCTCACTGAGCATTAAAGTTGAGGTAAGGTTTCATTTTCCTGTTGTTGAGTTTTGCCTCCTAATATCCTTATTTGTAATTGATTCACGTTAATTTAAAGGAAAATTTACTTTTACTATTCCTGTTGAATTGATAGGTATGAATTCCTTTGAAGAATAAAAGCCTCGAGTTGAGATTAAATACATCATATGACTTACATATACTCTTTATTTGACTCTTTACTGTTACTCTTTATTTGAGTCTTTACTATTACTCTTTATTTGATTTACCTTTGCATTCTACGTGACAATTCAACACCTTCGGATAAGCACTCGTAGAACGTTGTGATTTCTTATTATATTTATTATTAAATTTTGCAGAGATTGTTTAAGACTAAAGTATTTTTAATCCTTTTTAAAAAATATTTTTCAGAACGTAAACCTTCTATATAGACTTTGCTTGACAATTTTTCTTTTGTAGGGTTCAGTTTCTTGACTAATCATGAAAGAATTAAAAATAAAGCTATAAAAAATCAGAATCAGTTGAAAAGTGTAATTTAGCTCATTTGTAAATATTCACTCGATATTCTTTCCAATTCAATTCATAATCATATTAAAGCCTTTCATACAAAGCCTGTTTAAAATAGATATTAACTTGGTATAATTCATGTTAAAATGTTATAAACTGATGAAAATGAAACTGTTACATTAATCCAAAAAACCTTTGAATGTCTCTTCAATTATCATAAACATAAAATTAAATAATTCATTTCTGTTCAAACATAAACATAAATAATTAATTTGCATAAATTTAATTACTTAACTATTTAGGCAAAACTATTAAATTAATTGTAGTTAGATGTATCTATTATACTCTATTAAAAAAAAAAAAACCACCAAGAAGGAGTTGTCCGATGGAGACAAAAATTAGCGGATAGGAAAATTATGTACAGAAAAGAAAATTATTAAAATTTCAGAAAAATTTACAAGGTGTTGGCCCACCTCTAGCCTGATCGCAAACTGCCACACGATGTGACATAGAGTGATAAAGCTCCCTGATGGTCTCTTGCGGTATTTCTTGCCAAATTTGCTTCAATTCTCGGACTCGGTCATCAACATTCTCTGGTAGATACAGTCGCTTTCCCACAGTTCACAGCAACACGTGCGTATGTGGTCTGGCATTATCTTGCTGAAAAATAAGGCTAGGGTACTGCAAAAGGAACGGTAGCAAAACAGGCCTCCGAATGTCGTCGACGTACTGCTATGCTTAAGTGGGCCTCTAATGACGACGAAAGGGGTCCATTTATCAAGGAAAATGGCACCCCAGACCATAACTCCCGGTTGAGGCCTGTGTGGTGCGCTATAGGGAAAACAAGATCGGTATGCTGACCTGGGCGTCTCCAGACACGTCTTCGATGATCGTCAGGACATAGTTGGAAGCGGGATTCGTCGCTAAACACTATACGTCCCCAGTCATTCTAATCTGATCGAGCCAAGCATCACTGTAATCTGGCTCGACAATGTACAGGCGTGAGTGGCAGGTGGCGTAGCGGTCGGTACGAGCGTAGATTTCGTTCTATCAGCTGTCTGTGAATGGTCATTGTGTGCACTCATATGCAGATCGCACGTATGATGATCGATAACAATGAATCAGGCACTGTGACAGCTGATCTGACAATCACTCTGTCCTCCCGATCTGCTGTGGCCCTAGGTCGACCACTACCATCATGACACTAAAATCTGCCAATGTCCATCCGTTCTTGCCAGCGACCCGTATGACGAGCGATTCTCCCATTTGCACAACCTGCCTCTTTCAACCCAATAATATGACCTCCTCCAAATTCTGACAGTTGCTCGTAATGAGTTCGAATTCTATGGAGAGGCATTTTTTCAGTCGTTGAAAGGTACCCAAAATTGCAATGCAACAGAAAATTTGACCGTCAGATTGAGAATCGCTTGTTATATACACCTGCTGAGAGTGCAACTCCGATGTGCTGTAGCTTCCGATATTCATTCATTGGACACCAAATTTTATTCATTTCCATGTTCGGTCCAAATATCTTTGCCTACGAAATTTCATTACAATCGGGCAGCTCCTTCTTGCTGCGGTTTTTGTTTTTTGTTTTAGAGTGTATTATATAAAACATTTCTCACATACATGTTATTTGAAAGTCCAGTATCAAGAGGAAGTATGCTATCAAATCTTTTTACTAGTTGCGTCAATAGATTCGAACCGATTTTATGACATGTATAAAACTACTTTCTTTTACTCAATCACGTGCTTTTGTTTATTCTAGAAAGAACGCTGCATCGCCTTTGGTCCCGGACAAGATATGTTCGAGAGCACGTGGATCATCGGCAGAAGACAGTACAAAGTGGCTAAGGTAAAACAGTTAACATTTGAAAACGATTCTATTTATCTGATTTACATTATCTGACATATCTATGCTGAACTTTAAGAAAAAACTGCTCTTCCGTGTTTAAAATTGTTTAATGAATTTATTGATGGAAACATTCTTTCAAAACTATCTCGTAACTACTTTCAATTTTAATTTAAATCATTGATCTTAACTTTTCTTCTTAAGATGTCTAAACAGCATATTACTGAAATTAAATTAGTAATATATAATCCGGCATTGTGCTTTACTTTTTGCAGGACCTGTTCAAGACGGCCAACCGGAGACTTGCAGGTCCAGTTCTTTTTATTCACCAGTTTCTCGATATGTCGAATGTCGAACTTGAAAGCAATGGAACAGAAAGGGTAAGTGGAATGCGAACTTAACATTTTGAAAGGACATCGAGACAGTGATATTTCTTAGGTATTTCTTTACGTTTAATAATAACGTGTAATTATTTCGGCAAAGCTTACCGAAACAAAAAATTCATCGAAAATATTTGTAAGAAAGAGTGTTTCACACTGAACTAAGCAATAAAAAAAAAAAACCGAAAATTAATTATACGGTTAAATAAAGTCGTCAACGAATCTAAATAAATATGCTAGAATGGATGAGACAACGAAAAGGAAAACGCCGAAAATGGAATGCTTCAAAGTGGAAATAACTCTGTCTATAATTTATTCATTTACTAAACTTCACACGCATTAGCTAGTTTATATTTCTTAGATCTTATCAGGTTCTTTTAATCCAAATGTTTCCTCTTCCTCAGTGTATTGAAAGAACTCCTTTCTAGTGAAATTATTTATGACATGTTACTGAAATCTATACCCCCGTTTGATTGATTATTTATTAAATCCCCGCCTCAAGTTGGGTCATTAATTGGCACCATGACTCGAACCTACGACTCGACGGAAACAACGTTTGCGACCATACCTCTAGGCTACCGCTGCCACATAATAGATTAAAACGGTAAAGAGATTACACTTCGTTTGACTAAATCAAGAAATAGATCTCTTTTTTTTTTCGCATCCTTTCCGCCCCTCCTCTCCCCCCCAAAAAAAAGAATCACTTGAATTATTTTGAAATTCGAATAGTCGAACACTCTCTCTCTCACACACAAAAACTCCAAGGCTTCACGAGCATCTTTGCTTATATAATCCATTAAAGAACATGTCCACGAAATCGCCGTTATGTATATTGACTAACAACAACTACTAAGAATAACGCAGAGGACATGTAAATAAACTTCCACTCAAAATACCACAGGCGATATATCGAAGTACGTTGGTACGTTCAATACGCCACACTCTCCAAATCCTCACGTTGATGCTGCGTAGAATGAAGTGTCGACCATTGTTTAAGAGTGAGAGAAAAAAATATGTATTACTTCTCCTTCAAACGGACCTTTGAGAAGACGAAGCAATATAATATTTTTATTAAAATAACGAACAATAATGCCATTTCATTTAATAACTCTTGAAATAAATGAATTTCAAATGCATTGATACACACACACTCATTTAATGATAATGTAATTACTGAAGTTAGGATGATTGGATTCGTGAGATTAGTTTAAACCTTTTCTGGTCAAAGCCTACACAGTCACCGACATCATTTTAAGGCCGCAAGATTTTTGTTGATAACGTAATATAAAAGTAATGAAAATGACTTAAATGTAATAAAAATGGAATATTAGTTCAAAATTTACAGTTAACTGTATGTAAAGTAATCTAACCATATTTTTTTCACTTATTTAAAACAAATACACATAATAGGAAGAAATTTGTGCGGCATAATTTTAAGACGACAAATGAAAATAGGGAAAAACAACCTCAATACTTCAAGGAATCATGATTCATGATTACATCAAGTAATTAGGTAATCTTTGAATCAAACAGTTTGTGAATTAAATTCATATGTTTGTTATTCAGCTCATTTAATATCTGTGTTTTCAGTTGGGAAAAGATACGGTACAATTGATCATTACCGTAAATGACCTGAATTGAATATTCCCATATATAACAGGTCAATTGAAAAGTCCCCAGCCTGACACATAGATGACGCTACTAGAATTAAATCCATATGTTTTTTAGTTATCCCTAACCCTCAAAAGATGCGTGTATAAGTTTGACAGTTGTCGGATCATTAGTTTGTGAATTATAGCATTTTGAGTGAAGCAACTTTTGTTATTGTGAAAAAAAATGGATAAAAAGGAATTTCGCGTGTTGATAAAATATTGCTTTTTAAAGGGAAAAAATACAGTTGAAGCAAAAACTTGGCTTGAGGCCGAGTTTCCGGACACTGCCCAGGAAAATCAACCATCAATGATTGATATGTTAAGTTTAGACGAGGTGAAATGAGCACCGAAGACGGTGAACGCCCCAAAGAGGTTGTTACCGACGAAAACATTAAAAAAATCCACAAAATGATTTTGAATGACCATAAATTGAAATTGAATGAAATAGCAGACACTCTAAAGATAACAAATGAACGTGTACATCATATCATTTACGAATATTTGGGTATGAGAAAGCTCTGTGCAAAGTGGGTGCCGCGCGAGCTCACTTTTGATCAAAAACAACGACGAGTTGATGATTCGGAGCAGTGTTTGAAGATGATCAAGCGTAATAAACCCGAGTTTTTGCGTCGATATGTGACAATGGATGAAACATGGCTCCATCATTTCACTCCGAAGCCCAATCGACAGTCATCCGAGTGGACTGCACACGATGAACCAGCTCCAAAGCGTGGGAAAACGCAACAGTCGGTTGGCAAGGTTATGGCGTCTGTATTTTGGGATGCGCATGGAATAATTTTCATTGACTACCTTGAAAAAGGAAGAACCATCAACAACGACTATAACATAGCGTTATTGGACCGTTTGAAGGTCGCAATCGCCGAAAAACGGCCGCATTTGAAGAAAAAGAAAGTGCTGCTTCACCAAGACAATGCACCGCTTCACAAGTCAGTGAAAACGATGGCAAAAATCCATGAAATGGGCTTCGAATGGCTTCCTCATCCACCGTATTCTCCAGATCTGGCCCCCAGCGACTATTTCCTGTTCTCAGATCTCAAAAGAATGCTCGCTGGGAAGAAATTTTCGTCGAATGAAGAGGTGATTGCCGAAACTGAGGCCTATTTTGAAGCAAAGGACAAATCGTACTACAAAAATGGTATCGAAAAGTTGGAGGGTTGCTATAATCAGTGTATCACCCTTGAAGGGAATTATGTTGAATAAAAAAAAACTCATTTTGCCAAAATTATGTGTTTTACTATGGTAGGCCAGGGACTTTTCAATTGACCTGTTACACTATGGAGTTTAGATCCGGACTTCTCGATAGAAAATCCAATGCAGCCACTCTATTCGCTTCTAACGAAGCAGCTGTCGAATTAGAACGAATTGAATGTATTGAAGAAGTTTCCAATGTTGGCCGCGCGCGCGCGCGTCGATAACTTGTGACATCGGCAGTAAATACTTGCCAAGCGTATCTTGATAATGAACGAAGCTCATTCAACCGTTTGCGAAAGTAATATCCACTAGGCCTATTCGAAAGCAACTCATACAGGGACAGAACAACTTCCAAGATGTCTTCGAGATTAAAGATGTTTGTCGTCCTTTTAATGGTGTCCATAATAATTTATCCCATCAAGGCCATCAATAAAAACTTTTTTTTTCATTTGAAAACATTACAGTTTTCCATTTATCTGTCCAGGGCACGTGATTTCGAGCAAACGCTAAACGAGCTTGTTTTATAAGGGTTGGCTTTCTAGCCATTCTCCTTCAAATAAGACCGAAATTTATTTTCAGCCTTCGTTGAATTGTCTGTACATGGCGCATCAGAGGAAGTTCATTCGAAATTTGTCCAGCAGACATTTTTTCACACCGCATTTTACTTAAAATCGTTCTATCTTTTAGAACCTGTGTTGATTTCTTTCTTTCAGTGTGCTTTTTTGGAAACAAAATTGTGAATATCTGTAAGATATTCCTGCACGCACTCTTTTTATTGAACTTTTGGGTCAGTCATTTGCCTTCTACTTCAATCAGGATAGCATTTTTTAAGTTGATCAACAGTTCCATGTTCATGTAACGTTAAGCGACTTCTTTTAATACCTCTTTTAAAATCGACCTATTTTTTTTTCCAATTCTAGAAAAAAAAATATTAAACCTGAAGTGTCATTTTTAATTTATGTAATCATCTATGAGAAAATCGGTAAAACGCGTATCTAAACCAATTTATAAATTTGAAATAATATTTGGACGTAAAATTTTGTCTCACCATCGTACGTGCTAATTTAGACTTCACACCTCTTCTCTTCTGACAATCCAAAATCTTGGTCTAATATGCACCTACTCTGCTTCTGACGTCATTACGCGATTTGCATATGCAGCATTTTCTCCTTTTCCGATTATAAATTGAGATAAGATTAAAAAAAAAAAAAAAAAACTCATTGGACTTTAAAATTTTGTCGGTGACTGTAAGACAGTATTCAAATTATATTATCCCCATTTTTGTTTTTCCTAAACTTTTTTTCTCTTGAGATTTGCTTTGTGTTTTGGGTAGTTTTGTTTTTAACTTGGTTGTAATTTTTAATTAATTAAAATTGAGTATTGTTTGTGTTTTTTAGAAAATTTATGGCTTTTTTCCATTATAATATTTTGTATGTTTTAAATAAATATAATATTTTTAACTAGAAATTTTTGGTTACTTTGATATTTTATTTGGGTTTTTGATTTTTCTTTTCAATTGATTCTGCAATATTTGTCGATTTTTGTCTTCATGAATGTTTTTAAAACTGGTTTTTAATGATTGTATTTCATATTATAAAATGATTTTGTATAATTTAAAAGAAAGTCATTATGAACATTAATCTGATTTAATTCATTCTTAGTATTATACACACTTACTCTTACACATTCTTTTCTGATTAAACAAATATTGCCCATTGGTTTCATTTATTAACTTGTCAGCATAAGCCAACCCCGAAAACTTGATAAATATCTTTTTTGCCTTTTATAATTCACGAATATAATTATACTAAATGCAGGAATAAATTCGTATGACAGCATTATAGATATAATTCATATTTTTTTTCAATGTTATCGATTTTTAAAGAAATTTTTGTAGTTCTTTTATTCTTAATTGTAAGTAATATTCGGTTTCGTGAGGTCATTCTTTCAGATCGAATGCTGAAATTCGCCGTGTGGTGGACAGTGGCATTATTAGATGGGTACGAACTGGACTTGGTGACACCTAATGGGATTCTACCAATAACAAAATACCTACGAGCAGTGATACATATTTTGCAGATATCTATCTGCGTATTCAAAAGTGGATTAACGCAATAAAGTTTTTTAATCAAATGTAATGCATTGTTTTATTTGCAAAATACCTTTAAGGAAATCTATATGTAAATAATATCTGAAAAACTGGGCAATTTTCGATTGATAATTAATTACACCATTAACAGTGTTGCAGCCAGGAGTGGTCTTCCGAAAGACTTGAGAATTTTGGTAATCTGAAGTAAAAATGAAATTGCTACACAGTAAGGATGTCAATGCAATTACAGCTCGTTTTTGACTTCATGAATATTTCATAGTTTATTTAGAATTAGAAATTTCACCAAATGTGTTTATCATTTTTCAAATACTATTATTTTATGAATACTTTATTATTTCTTTAATTTTTGGAAGAAAATATTAGTAAAAATTCCATACTATATGACTGAGAGGGAATCAGGGAAAGTATGACATCCTTAGGTACATCATTGGATGATTTTAATTTTAGTGACGTCGTTTGCGGCCAGTTAACCGTGATAGGTGCTGGTATTTGCCGGAACATCAAACTAATATATGTTAAATTATTAGCCGAATGATAAGACTATAGAATTATATTTCATAACTTTTTTCTCAGTTGATGTAAGATCACGAACAGCATTGCCCAAAGAATTCTCTTAATCCTTCTCTAGCCCTATAAAAACTATTATCGGAAACCAAGGAATAGAAAATACAAAATGTTTATGCGACTTTTCTTTTCCTGTGTGTAGCGGACCACTTGCAAGCCTGCCATGGGTTTCAGTTTCGCAGCAGGAACCATCGACTGCCCTGGAGAATTTGATTTCCTTCAAGGTGAGTTAATTTCCTCGATTTTGTTTCTTAGACCCAGATAAAATTTCTTTGGAGCTAACGGACGCCTACGAAAAATTATTCGCGCATTTATTTATTTATTTATTTTTTTTTTTGTGTTTAACCAAAATGAACACGCATTACCAATTTAACTTCAAATGTTTTGAAGGGTCGTTGTTTTTCTTTCTAACATATATTTTTATAATATGTTTAGTTGTTAATTTTGTTTTAAAAACAATTTTTACTAGTTTTAATTTTATTTTTTTAATTGACTGGCCTAATTTATTTATACTCTAGTTTTGTTATTTATTATTAGTTAATATACATGATTATTTCGTATATCTATTGAAGAGTAATAATTATACTTTTACTTATACTCGTGTGTAAAACTCAAGCATATAGTAAGCATATAGTAACAAAAAAAAAGATTTATACAATACGGAACGATGTAGAAAACAGTGTTATTGACAGAATGACATTAGAACAAAAACTGTCTGGTGAAGAGGGAGAACAACGAACACAAGTAAGAAATATAACCCCTTCTAACTGCAATGGTTGTGTGGTACCGTCAGTCCGTACTCAATATCAAATTATCTAATAGTTCTTGGGATAAGAGTTCCCATTCCTCAGATGCATCTGTTTCACTTGTATGGTGTAATCCAGAGGATAAGATCATGCCGCAGGGCGTTTCCCTAAAGTACCCCACACATGTTCAATGCGACTGAAATCAGGAGAACACGCAGACCAATCCAACCATCTGAGGATATTTTCAATTTCCAGGAACTCTTCAACAATATGATCCCCTGCTGAGCGGTGCAATGTCCTCCATAAAAACAATGTCGGAATTAAAGGTACTCTTGGAGAAAAAAAGCACGTAGTTTAAAGATAACTTCAATAACGATCTCTGGTTGCTGAAACTATCAAAAATGCAGAACTCCGATCGTCCGTTCGTCATAATGCCTCCTCATACAAACACGCCAGGACCATCCCAACGGTCTCTTTCCCTGATGTTAGAGGGGATGAAAGCGTGTCCCTACCTCTCCCCATATCAAATGGCGCCAAAAATCGTTTGTTAGACTGAAATGATTCTCATCGGTAAGGAGGACGCGACACCATTGATGAGTTACTCAATCTTTGTGTTTTCCATACTACTGGCAACGAAGCTGCCGATGGGGTGTTGTCAATGGTGTATAGCACCCGGGGTGAAGAGCGAATTGGTCACTTTCATGAAATCAGTTGGCCACAATAAACCATAACATAAGACATCCGGTTACCGTAAGCAAAAGATGAGCAATGTTGCTAAATGTCAGGTTTCTATCTCTTTTCGCCTACATGGCGATATATCGGTCATCACTTACCGTTGTTTTACATGGCCGAACTACCACCAACCTTTCTAACAGCAGAATCTATCCTTTGAAAGGATTTTCAAGCACGTGAAACAATGCTTTTATCAAGTCCAAGTTCTTGGGGGACTAGAAACTACGTTTCTCCTCAAGCTTGACATTCATTCTATCTTATGTAAAGGGGTCTTGATGTTTTCTTGAAACCATACTGTGCGTACAATCTTATTTTAACTTGTAGAGGAATGTTTTATAATGTGTCTTTCTTTTTTTTTCTGTTTAGGTTGCTTTGCATTGAGCACTGACTCTCACACGTGTTTTCATGACTCCCTTACGTTTATCTCTTTGATTTGCTTATTATTGAAAATTTAAAGTTTAAAATTGAATCATAATTCTTAAAACATATTTGAAAAGAACGAGATAATGGGAAAAACCAAACATTGATTATTTTTCGGAATGTTGCTGTTTGAATTTACAATTGCTAATGAACTTCTGTATACAGTTGCTAAATTTCTCAATGTTTAAAAGCGGTTAAAAAGTTTAAATTTAGAATTTTCTCATCTCCACCTCTTTGTTTTAGGTATGATTTTAATAATAAGGCCATCCCCTTTCAGGTACGACTAAAGGCTCTACCCTCTGGAACATTGTAGTCGATTTTATTCGAAGACCTTCGAAAGAATTGAAGGCCTGTCAGGCTCCCAAACCTGTCTTGTTGGCCACAGGAGAGGTAAGATTTAAATGTGCTATAATTTCGAAAATTTAATTTTTGTCGAATGATTAAAAGTGTGTGTATAGAAGTGTTAATATTGTTTTACAGATTCACTTTTTCCGACACTGATATTTTTCTGCTTCTGTAAACTTTTACATTTCTTCGCGTGACTGCTGCATTGAATAACAATGTGGGACTGTTTCTTCACTCATAAGCATTAGCGATATTCGTGACAGATTGTATCACAAAATATGCCCCCAATCGAGTCCTGCATAATAGCTTTTGTGTCTATCGCATTATTGTTTTACCCTACAATGAACCGCTTTATGAGTTTCAATTTAAAATAACCGTTATGCACAAATAAAAGCCCTGCATTAAAAAAAATGACATGAATTTTAATAAAAAAAAATTCCAGGGTAATAATATTATTACATTTTATCCACTTTGAATGAATCTTAACGTATTAAAAGTTGAAAATATGAAAAATATAACAACGTCCATAAAACACCTGAAAAATATTTTAAATACAAACGCTTGAGCATTCACAAACGTAGACCTGTATACTGAGAGAGATGTAACAAATAAAATAGATATTACTTCATTCGATCGAAAATTTTCCATATTTTCTTTACTGTTAAATTTTTTCAAGAAACGCCTCCATGGCTAACATCTCATATACGCAAATAAAATCGTACATCTCCATTAATACGATGAGAACTCCACTTAATCCATTACCAGTTTTAGCTAGGTCAGGAACACAAAAGTGGGTCTAATCCCCTCATACATCTCCGTTTGTTTGCTTTTTTTTTTTCCATTTTTGATATGACCTAGACCTTGAAAGGCGCCCTACTTGTCTCATTACAATAACAGACAGCTTTCTAACAGGTGCTGGGCTGAATTCTAAGTAGCCTCCAGATCCTGCGATGAAGGGAAAATATAAACGTCATTAATAATTTCGTTATTGAATGTGAAACAACTATGTCAGTACAAACACATTCAGGGGGGAAATTGTAAGTATCCTAGCTTTCATTTAATAGGCATAATCAAGATAATAGTTTCTAATTGGCATAAATTTGATATTTTATATTGAAAAAAATTACAGGAAGTGAAGGAAGTCTTCTAAAAAATGGTAAAATAATATAGAATGAAAATTATTTTTTTTTAAAAGTTAATATGATTTAATAATCATATCTGTAACATTTAACAATATCTTCAAATAATGCAGAGCGATATGAAACCATCTTTTGACAATGTTTAAAGAAAGTGAATAATAAATTATCATTTAGAAATAATCTAATAAGAGGCTACCAAAATACATGTAAGCAGTTTAAAGATTTTTAATGACCAAAACTCATATAATAATTCAGGAAAACAGTTATATGCTTTTCTGAATTATTAATAAACTCTTCATACATCCCCTAGAAAAGTTTATTCTTTTCAAAATTCCATTTGATGACTATAACCATCATATAATACTAATATTGTTGCTGGAATAGGTTTTGTATGTGGTGGAATTTTTTGCTATGGTTGTCATACCTGATTTTATTACCTATAAGCTATGGTTTTTATTTCCTCTTGTGAATCTAAAAAGTTTCCAAAACCAAATAATTTAAATTGAGAAAGTGGCATGTTTGGGTAAGGGAAAAAAACTATCGGGAAAAGTATTTGAAACTTTTTTTAATTTTGACTTCTCGTCTATTGGTTGTTGCTGACAACGAAAATAAAAATACTCAAACTCCGGGTACACGAATGTTACAGTTGTTTCGATGACACAGGTGTTAAGCTAAACTTTTGAAAAGGCTTCAATAATTTGAAAATTTCACATATATTGCAAGAGTCACGGTCTAATTGATTAAAAATTGTTATCGGAAAGAAACGTCGTAAACGAAGTTCTGCATCTTCTTTCACTCTCTTATTTTATAGATTTAGATTAATTATTAATTATTTGAACCTTTTAGAGAAGCACAGACAAATTCGAAATAATTTTGTATTTTTGAATCTGCAGTAAATAAATAAATAAACTATGGGCTCTTTATAATTAAGAAGAAATCGTGTACGAAGATCGTTCAATAAATCATTAGAAAAATATTGAAAAACAAATTATTTTAGGCAATTTTTTTAAAAAAAATTTCAACATGATCTTTTCGTTCCATACAATTTTCTAAATGTTTCTCCTGCATTTTTAAGCCATATAAAAAGTAAGATTTCAAAAGGTCCTCAAAATAGGCATCTGTTTGGGAGTTGACCTCTTCTTTCGACGTGAACAGTTGTCCGCCGAGCCATTTTTTTAAAGTTTGGAAGCTAAAAAAAAGTCACTAGGGTCTAAATATGATGGATATTGTAATTATTCTATCTCTCACACTTTATTACCATGATTTTGGCCATCAAAACTGCAGTTTTATTTTTTATTACTATTTCGTCGCTCAGCCGGTGCAATGACGACGCATAATACTCTCCCGTTATTGTTTTCTCTTGTTCCAAATAATAGGTACAGATGATACTGTGTGCATCCCAAAATACCGTGGCCATTACCTTGCCGTCCAATTTCACTGTCTTTGCTTTCTTCGGAGCCCGTTCGTCTTCAAAATCCTACTGTTTCCTTTGTCTCTGGAGTGTTGTAGTGTATCCATGTTTCATCCACAGTTATGTATCGAAGCAGAAATTCGTCAGGATTGCGACAATAAAGCGACAAAATAGCCTAAAAGTCGACCACACGGTTGCGTTTATTTTCCACTGAAAGCAAACGTGACACCCATCTTGAAGAGAGTTTTTTTTTCACACCCAGTTTTTTGAGCAATATTGAAAACACTATACCTTGCTATTTGCTAGTGGCCTCAACTGTTTCGCGCACTTTGATTGGTTGATGACTCGAAACCATTTCGTGGATTTTGTCAATCATTCCGAGAGAAGTCACTTCCACTGGATATCCCCAACGACGTTGATCTTTTGCAGATGCATGGCAACGTTTAAACTTATTTACCCAATTGTAAACTGTTGTAAGCTCAGGAACTCATGTGCAATGAACTTCATCCAACTCAGCTTCGATTTCTTTCGGGGTTAAGCCTTTTATACATGTGTTTAATCACCGTTCGCGGTATTCACTTTATTCCCATTTTTCTAAACTTCTAGTAAACGAAGAGTTTTTGATACGATCGACAATAAAAATGAGACCATTTGATGAAAGCAAGTGAGACTTAGACAGCTGTCTAGTGAATCACGCTTTCTAAAAACAAATCCTATTTGATACTACGAGCGCCATCTCTTGGATTTTCTAAGGACTTATTGAACGACCCTCGTGTATAAGATTTTTCTCTATGTTATCGATCGTATGGAAGATAAATTTTCTTGAAAATGAAATTAAAAAAATACTTTTTTAAAAAAAATATTAAAAAATTCAAAAGAACAATAGTAAACACATAGCAGAAAAAGGTGTTCAAGTTTTGTATTCATTGTAAGTAAAATACAATATCCTTATAAGAATGTGATTAATAATAATTGGAGAATCGTTGAATATTCAGCAATTGCTTCTCTAGCTATTTACTAATCTATAAGTCTCATCTCTTAACAATTTCTTTTCTTTTTGTATTCTAAGTAGTTTGTTTTGTTACTGAATTGCAAAAGACTTCAGACTGAAAATTTGAGAAGAGAAACATTGAGAATTACTTCCTTAAATTATCACATATATTTTTTGGTCTATTTCGGTATTTCCATTAAAGTAATATTTAAGTAATTAGTACTTAAGTGTATCCTTTAATATGCATTTACAAGCAGTATTACATATTGTCTGAAAGAATGAAATAATCCAAATATTTCCTATAATTTCGAATCATGCTAATAGCCTAATCGCAATCAAGTGGAATCGTAATCGAATGGATAACATAATCGCTGGATTGCATGACTTTCATGAGTCAAAACTACTGAGCTTTATATTAATAGATAGAAGCGAAACGTTTCATAAGTATACGATAAGAATCAATATAAGAAGTCAAAAAAGATTTAATGTTTTTTTTTTTTTTTTTTTTTTTTTTTTTTTTAAATTTTGAAATCCTTACTGAGACAATTACTATATTTCACGCCCGAATGCTTTATTTGTTAAAATATTTTATTAAGGGGGTGCAAAATGGTTGCGTTTCGGCAGAAATCTGTTGATCTTTTTTCTTCTTTTTTTTTGAACTGCTTATTTACTGTTAACTGACATGCCCTCTTGACCTTAAACCAGAAAGATATTCCTTACAGGGTCGTTATCAGGTGCTATTATTCCAATATAGGCGGTATCAATATTTTAGTGAGAGTGTGAAGTATGCGTTGTTATCTTTTACAGTGTGTGCCACCTGATATGCTCATTCTCCGCAATTCAGGAACGGTTGATCAAAGGGGAGAGACAAGGGAATAATTTTTGATTCAATTAAAAGAATATCTGAGCGAAACTTTCTAACGTTAGGCTTTTTGCGATTTTCTCCTAACTAACCCAGGGGACTTTTTATGAAGTGAATTGCATTAAATAAAATATCGATCCAACCGAATGAAACATGATCTACTCAAATTAGATGAACTTAAGAAATGTAACGAATTTAATAGAAGAAACGTATATATTAGCGAATCCAAATTCGACCTAAAAAGTTGGAAGTTAGTGGTTAAATGATAGTGATTAATAGCAAATAATCGTAGTTGACATAAGTGAACTTGCGTTGATAGTCAACAGACTGCTTAGAACTCGACCCAGCAGTGTTTGTGATTGAATTCATTCGGACCTAAGCAAGTGGGTATAAGACATAACTTTGATAATTCTTTTATAATAGATTTAAAGCGCGTTGAGGGTTAAAAGACTGAGAGAGAGAGAGAGAGAGAAAAGAGAGAGAAATCATATATTGCATATTTATAGTTTGTTAAAAATAAGTTTGGACTAACATTTGACTGTTTTATCCATTGAATATGAATTTATATTATTTTGACTTTCGCTCAAGGATTACTGAGACTTAAAATAATGTCGTCGAGACTTGAGGAAGGCGTTGCAACTTAACTTCAGACTTTTTACTTGTAAAACCTTTTCTTGCAACTGCAGGCATAATTTTTTCAAAAAAACCCAAATCAAATGAGAAATATTCCTGACTGTAATAAGCAAATGAAAAAAAGCCCTCGGAATTATCCTTGGAATTAACGTATACTTATTTCTAGATTTAAAAGACTGTAACTTTATTCTAGTATTCAAACTCTGCGCTGTTTTTTCAGATGTCCCTTCCTTACAAGTGGCAGCCCGATGTTATCCCAACGCAGATCATCCAGATCGGCAACCTGGCCATCTTGGGAATGCCGGCAGAGATCACGTGAGTACTGAAAACCAATTCATTTTCTTTCCTGAAGTAAAAAATTGAGTTTCTGACATGTCTTTTTTTGAATTCGCTTCTAAAAGAACTTTTACTCATTGCCCAAATCATTGCTTTATCTAGAACCATGGCTGGAAGACGCTTGCGAGATGCCGTCCGGGATGTAAGTTATGAATATTCTCTAATCTTTCTCCTTGTGGTATTTGTTATACTACATGGATTGTTACTTTATAGCAGCTTATATGTTATTTAATTTTTAACTACGAACGATAATAGTGAGGTATTTGATTGTTTGAATGAGTTTGTTGTGAAAGATTTTAGGCTGATGAAGCACTATAAATATAAAAATTTCAACAAAATGCTGTGAAATTATGAATCAGTTATGATTTCTCTTTTTGTAAATTACCACGTGCCATAACGAGTTGATGTTATGTTATGTGTGCCTGGAAGAGTAGATGATCCTTTGCAAGATTCAAAAATTTCTTTGCAAAGTTGCATTTTACATTTCTATCTTTCGCAGGTTTTGGAAGAGAAAAGCTATTCTCGAAGCGATGACGTCCACGTTGTCTTAGCCTCCTTAAGTAACGCCTATTCTTCGTATGTCACTACCTTCGAAGAGTATCAGGTAAGAAATGGAATTAACTCTCAAGTTACGATGACTCGCAGTATCGTTCCGACAATGATAAATATTTCCCACTCGCTTACGAAAAGAATTTACGAAAATATTTCAAATTAACGTTATAACCTTGTAATATTGGGAAATTCGCGATTTTCTCTTCATTTACTTTTGGGACTTATATTGATTTGAATTGCATTAAGGTACAATTTCTTTCCTACCAATATGAAATGTGATTAGATATATTAATTGAAGACAGAAATGAAGTGAAGGGATTTATATGTAATGATATATAAATAATATGTAATTAATGGAAAAGGACAAGAAAGAGATAGAAAATGAGGCCTTTTGCGTGTTAGAGAATTATTATTGAGATTGAAGTATATTTGTGTTAATTTTGTGGACTGTAAGAAGTTCCATCAACAGCATAAATCTACGTAATCACTGTCGAAGAAAGTTATGAAATTAAGAACGAGCGGAATGGTAACATAGATGAACTATTTAAATCATAAATTAGGATTGGGAGATAGGTTGGGATTCTAGAGTGAGCGACTTTAGATATTCTACAGTGATAAATAAATAATTCGAGTTTAATAGTTATTTATTAATGTATTAGATATATTAGATTAGGGTATGGCACTACAACCGAATAATAATGGACAAACGCCACAACCTCTACTGAGCAAAGTAAATTAATTGTATTACGATCAAGTTGCACAGCTGTCGGGAAAAAGTTTTATCTAATTAATTGTTCTTAATAAAAACCCATTTAAATGTTAGCTACTTTACTCACATTAATTTAGAATGCAATGTTAGAGTAGGCAACATTTAACTGGTATATACTGTATTTCAGAATTTAATATTAGATTTTTAAGAGTTTGGATATATATATATATATATATATATATATATATATATATATATATATACATACACGGAAAATTTCGAAACTCACGGACAAAAGTTTAAGGGGTGATAGAAAACGTATAAACAAGCAATTTGCACCGTATGAGGCATAGACGGAGAGCGAGTGGGAAACCACTCCACGGCATTGTAACCGAAAGCATAAAGCGCGAGTTTCCTTACACATCGTCATTTTTACCTTTTATTTCAAAAGGCATGGCGACGTACCATAAACAGGAAAAAGTTATAGCCTAAAAAAGTCTTTTCGCCTGCCCGAGATTTCATTACTCGAATGACATACAGGGTGTTTCGAAACTCGTAGGCGAAAATTTAAGGAGTGATAAAAATAACTGAACAAGCAATTTTCACCATACAATGTAGAGAACAAGCGGTGAACCATTAGACGGCGCTGTAATGGAAAGCATCGTGATCATTCAGAACAGAAATTCTTTCTGTTCATTCTTTTCCAATTTTAATTTTAAAACTTGGGTAATTGATTAAGAGGTTTGAAAAAAACGTTATTTCTCTACACAGAATTTCAAACGATGATCATCCCACTTCTGCTCAACAAGATAGGATCAACGCTCGAAAAAGCGTTTTCGACAGATTAGTCTAGCCTTGTCCACCCTCTTTCGAATAATTCTTGGTTTTTACTCCTTCAGGAGTTATTAGTCTCCTCTACAATGAGCTCTTTGCACTTGAGAAAAAGAAATTTTTTCAAAAACTATTTTAATGACTTGTTGTCACCTTTTGATAACTTCCTTTAATGAGACTGTAATAATTTTGTTTCCTTTTCGAATGAGCTTATTTTATTGTAATGCGGTTGAAACTCGTGTTGTGTAACTCAGATGAGCCTTATCATTGTATCTTCCGTTCACAGGTGCAGCGGTACGAGGGGGCTTCCACCATGTATGGTCAACATACTTTGGAGGCCTACATCCGCCAGTTCGAGATGCTGGCCGATCACCTGCTGTTACGGGGAGATGTGGATCCGGGTCTTGAACCCACAAATTTACTGGAGCAGCAGCTCAGCTTCAAGCTCAATGTCATGTTCGATGGCGTCAGAAGAGGGAGAAGTTTTGGTGACGTCCTCGAAGATGCACACCCACGATACAGAACGGTCAAGTTTTGTTTAATAATTCAGTCTTGCAATTTATATAAATGAAAAATTTCCTATTTTCTGAATAATAATCATTAATGTCATGGTATCTTTCCATACGCTTCAAAATGAAATGAGTTATAATAGCAAGCTAAAAATGACGTTATGAAACATTGAAGATAGATTTATCAAAATGGCACTTTGAAGAATGGTAGGAATACTTATTTTTGTGTAAAATATAAATTCAAGACCAAAATTCTAAACCATTCTTATGATGCCCTTTTACTTAGACTGATTCTCGATGTAAATGTTGCTTGATTTATTCATAAAAAATATTTTTTATACTCTATCAAACTTTTTCTAACATTTATAATTAAAATATAAAGCTCTATTTTGTGGGATTATTTGTCTGCATATATATCATGATATATTTCGTGATTGGAAATTTTCTCCTGTTATTACAGGGCTCTACAGTGAAGGTGATTTTTGTCAGTGGCCATCCCAGAAACGACATGATGGTAGGTACTTATTTTTCTTAATGTCTTAAGTCAGTTTCTTGAAAAAAGCAAAATTTCATTCCAAATCTCACGCAAAATAATCATAATTGTGTATTTATTACTGTGGACAGTAAAAGCGAGAAATATTTCTCATCGAAAATATATATACACACACTATAACAAAAAAAAACCACACACCGAGAAGTAGTTTCCCGATTGTAAAGACATTTCATATGCAAAGACGTTTTGACCGAATATGCAAATGATTAAAATTTGGTGTCTAATGAATGAATAGCGGCGCATCGGAACTGCGCACTCATCAGATGTATATAAGAAGCGATTCTCAATCTTATGGTCAAATTTTCTGTTGCATTGCGACTTTGGATACCTTTCAAAGACTGAAAAAAATGCCTCTCCATAGGATTCGAGTTCATTACGAGCAACTGTCAGAGTTTGAAGGAGGTCATATCATTGAATTCAAAGAGGCAGGTTGGGCAAATGGGAGAAGAGCTCGTCATGCGGCGATTAGAAGATGCTGGCAAGAATGGGTGGACAATGGAAGATTTCAGCGTCTTGATGGTAGCGATCGACGTAGGGCCACAGCAGATCGGGAAGACAGAGTTCACAGTCAGATCAGTTGTCACAGCGCTTGATTTATTGTTATAGACCATCAGAAGTGCGACCCGCATACAAGTGCACACCATGACCATTCACAGACGGCTGATAGAGCGAAATCTACGCTAGTACTGACAGTTGCTGTGAACTCTCTTACAGCTTGTCAAACACTTCCTTGGCCAGCCAGATCTCTCTCCAATCCAACATGTCTAGGATGTGGTGGGAAGGTGACTGCATTTACAAGGGAATGTTGATGACCTAGCCCGACAATTGGAGCAAATGTGGCAAGAAATACTGCAGGAGACCATCAAGGAGCTTTTTCACTCTATGCCACGTCGTGTGGCAGCTTGCGTTCAGACTAGAAGTGAGCCAACATCTTATTGAGCTCGTTACTTTGTAACTATGTAACTTTGAAATAAATCATTTCATTTTTCTGAAATTTTAAACATTTTTCTATCCTGTACACAGTTTTCTTATCCGCCAATTTTTGTCTCCACCGGACAACTCCTTCTTGGTGCGTCGTTTTTGTTATATATATATATATATATATATATATATATATATATATATATATAT
>BMAW01003373.1:0-21433 GCA_019974015.1 Nephila pilipes
GTGATATATAAAGGTTATCGGATAAGGTCGGAGAAAAAGCACGTTCCACCCTCTAGGGGATCCCATTCCTAAAGTCAATTCCTCCAGTGAAACAGAACTCTGGGGCTGATTCTAACTTTCTCCTCCTAACAGTTAGTGTAATCCCCTTAAATTTACATAAACACAGCTTATTCTTTTCTTCTTTCCCTGAGATCCATCGCCCTTTGTTTTAAATCTCCCCTAGAGCCCCGCCTCCCACAAAAACGAATTATCCACAGCTACAACTTGACTGTCGACTTCTTCAAGGAGCTCTCCTGGAAACCACCAACAACAAATATAATTGATAATAATAACCTGCAGTAGACTGGGAATACATGCTGGGCAATTACATGGGGCCAGACCCCAAAGCTTGGTGCCATTAGATTAATCAATTTTATGAACCTTGCTTTTTAATCCACGAAAGTGAAAGCAAAAATAACCTTTTGATCAGAAAACCGATGATCTCACGCATGTGGATACGAAGAATTGATGTTGGTTGGCCGCAATGAAAGCTATTTTATAACACTAACATTTGTATTTATTCCTAGAAAATTACTTAAATCTTTTAGGATGTTCTTCTTTCTTTATTTATGATTCTTTAATATTGATATTTACTTTTTACTGTATAAAACACATAATACTACCACACAATAACATTTACTACTACACACACACACACACACACACACACACACACACACACACACAATACACACAATACCACACACACACACACACAATAGTCATCATCAATACACACATATTTGGTCATTACCACATATATATATATATATATATATATATATATACATATATATATATTATTATAATGACTATGAATTTTATCTTTAATCTCCTCTCAAAGCATCCTATACTATACGCTCTATATGTTATCTATAATTTTACCCTGAATAGAAATTCCATTTCACTTTCTTTTAACTTCTCTGATGTGATATATATATGATATACATACATACATATATATATTAAGAATTTGTTTCTTTGACAGTTGTGACAGTAGTTATTTTGTGATGGAATGTAGAAACAGATATTGATTGAAAAATTTGTTAAGTGCAGTTGCTATTTCTTTAAATAATGTTTTCAATTTTCAGAAAACTTGATTTTTTGTAGAATCACAGTTGAATGATAAGTCAAATTAAATAATTATTCGTATGTGATTTTATGAATATTGTAATTACCATTATTAAACCCTCTCTATTATGTAAAAAAGAAGTTAAAAAAATACTAATAAAAGGAAATTTATTCTAATTAATTTTTTTTTACTTTCATACGAAATATCATTTTCAAACTCTATTTTTCAACTTAATTTATTATGAATAAATTGTGTTATTTTGACACCATGTACAATTAACTCAGTGTGTGTTCTTAAGATACAGTGAAATACATATTTTTTTGAAGTAAAGAAATTTTTCATCATTATTATTATATTAAAAAGATATTCTAACTATGTTATACTGTCTGTATTATCCCTCAAGATATTCGCACAGCAGAAACTTTTAAATGTGTCTTAATTGAATGGTCACGAGACCTATCAACAGAAATATCTTACGCCTCCAATATCAAAGTTTAATGCCATGAGTAATAAGATTATATATTTCTGACTATCGGAACTTTTCATGATATCGATGATAAGCATCAAATGTTTCCTATTTCCTTTTTATCAAAAAAAACCCTATTTATTTATTTCCAAACTGAAATGTTATATTTTATTGGTAATAGATTAGGATAAGCGCAGCATTCTTTACAAAAGATTTATTGCTCATAGATTAACCCTAATAGAATTTCACTTCAGTTTAATATAACAAAATCTATTCCTTTAAAATTGAACTTAAATTTTGTTTTTTAATTTGATTCTTATAAAAATCAGTTCATATCTTATTACTGTTACGTTACTTAAATGTGATATATTGAATTATTTCATTTTGTAAGAAAGTCATTCTTCAGAGCCTACCGAATATGAATAATCGATAAGATACAAAAGCAAATTCCCATTTCATTTCCAATGGAAATAAACCATAATAAAATTTCAAAAGTAATCAATTTTAAATTACTTCTTTATTCAGAAACAACACTGCTTTATAAAACTCTTTTAAGCCTACACTAAAAAATATTACTTAAAATGATGTAACATTTCATTTATTATTATTTGTAGATGACATCTATGGAATAAATATTTTGAAAAAGTGTCTCTAAGGATTAAATAAGTTACATAATGTTATTTTCTTAATTTATACGAGCAATTACAAGCAGTTGGGGTATTTAAAATTGATTTTAATCCGATTTGGTTAAGCCAGTGCAAATTTTCATATTGTGTTGATGAACTACCAGCAGAATTAATTCTCAAATTTAGGGATAGATATATATATGGAAGAATTCTATTATACATACATCAAATTGATATAATTTTACATTTTATAACATTCATTTACCTAAAGCATTATTTTATTATAAGTATCATCCATAGAAGCTCAAAATTAGTCTATTAATAAATATATTTCAAGTAATTAGTCTAAAAATTTTATTACACTTGTTTTAACTTGAATAAAATACTACATTTTTACATCATTCAATTGGGTACTTAAGAAAATAACTTATACCATGAAGAGACAAAAGTGCCTAAAAACCGAGTTATAATAAATTATGTCTTGTTTCAGATTTGCGTTACACCAAAATTTCCATAATTAATAGAAGTGCAATGATGTTGCCATAAAATAAAAACAATATTTTTTAATATTTCCTCATTAATGTCTTAAAACGATATGATTATAACCTTATTTCCTGTATCTGTTTCATTGTTGTAATTAAATTAAAATTACATGTAACAATAAATGATATTTCAAACTATCTTTTTTTATTGCATCATACTTTCGATTATTTTGTCAAAACGCCTATACAAAACTCATAAAGTAATTTTAATCAACATAGTCATTCTTATTTAAATACTTTTCTTTATAATACACGCATCTATTTATTGTCCGAGTATTTTAAATTTAGAAACAAATTCCACAAATACTCAACAATTCCATTTAACATGTACAAAGGAAAACATATTGCGATACTGAAGGCAAAATGTGAAATACATTTCATACCATAAAAATATATTATTTCATTTAAAACGTGATCCACAAAGAAATCCCCATGCCTCACAATACCCACACACAGTTTATTTTAAAATTAAATAATAAATTTACAACTTCAAAATATTTAAGCAAGTACGAAATTGCAATTGATTATCTGCTTCTTGCATGAATTCAGAACTTTTACATTTACGGAACAACTTTATACACTGAATATGAAATTCAAATATTCCCATAAAATAGATATTTTAAAGTGACCCACTCCATTTAATGCACGATTTTTGGACAAAATTTACAATTTGTTTAACTGTACATTTTTGAAACACAACTCCAAAGCTCTCCAAAACTGCTTTTTTTTTGAGTCAACGAAAATTTGAAAACAATTATTTAAATTAACATCATAGCTGTGAACCAAACTGGAAGTACTAATTTAGGCATTTAAATTACTGGAAGGTTAACAATTCTTCATAATCTTAGAGTAATTTATGTAAGATGATATGTATTTTTTATGGTTAACTTTTTACTTAAATGTCCAATAAGCATGCCACAAAATTAAAATTTTATTTTTCAGGAATTTATTTGAAAAGGAACGGTAATAGACAAACATCCCATATCGTTTGGATCTTACATTTGGAAAATGAAATTGCTTATAGGTGCTATTTAAATTACCCAGCAAATAATTTTTTAATAAGATTATCATTATTTATTTCTGAAATATTGTTAAACATGAAATGTTTTGAATTTTAAATTGAGAGGATCAAGTTACAGTCTTCCCAGGAAAAGAAAATCCCACTGTAATTAAAGCTCTGTAAGTAAAAAAAAATTCCTCTGATACCATCACAACAAGTGCCAAAAACCTTTAGAAAATTGGCAAATATTTTTAAGGAAAATAGCACTCCGGCTGTCGAGTAATAGCTTCAGATATTCTAATTAGTTTTTTTACTGTTTTATTGAGCCTGTAATGTCCGAAAATAAATTGAAATTGGGGAATACTATGTATTTGATCTTGCTTGAAATTTAACTTTACATTGTGAAAAAATTCACTTTTTATGTTTTAGATTTTGAACATCTAAAAAGAACAAAATGAACAATTAAATGAACACTAAATTTGTACAGGCACTTTAAAATATTAGAAAAGGGTGTACAGTTGGAAAAAATTGCTGAAACGTTAAATATGCGGTTTTTGTCAAGCATGTTAGTCAGTTAACAAGAAAAAAAAATCTTCGTGCTGCTATATCTTTTGTTAAATTTTCAATGAATATAACTTTGCCAAAGTGGTACTACAATATAAATATCAGCTAATAAAATTACGGAATTTGGGGTGTATCTCAATTGAACGTACATACGGTGAGGTTATTCATCGTTTTATGATGTTGTGACTGTGATTTCAGTTATAACGGGAATATTTCATGATACTAAAGTCATGTCACAGTTCAGCATACTTTGTAATCAATACAAAAACATCTCAAAAGTCATACCACTGCATAAACCCAATCATTCTTGCAAAATTCATAGTGGGTAACATCGGTGTATAAAAGAGCACGTACATTTTAACGTTCTGGAAGTTTACGTGCTCTACACTTCACCAATTACTATGGCGATGAGTATTCTATACAGTTCAAGATTTTATGGCAAGGAATCTTTGAAATGCTTGAACGTATCGATCATATTAAAAAAAGAGTTGGAGAGCACCTTATTCAATTATATACCAGAAAATGACTTGACGGCAAGGGAAAACTGACAGATAAGTTTATAAATAAACAATAAAACTCTTATGGGATAGCTATTAGGTCTAATGTAGGAAGTGTATTAAATATGCAAGTGCCGTAATTACTTCATATTTCCTCTATTGATCATATAAGCGGAAACCAATATATAGGTATTATCCTAAGGGCTTAGACAAGTATGACAGGTACTGCTTTAGGAAAACCTTAAAGTGATATTAATATAGATCTACAAATATGGTTCTACTAATGGGATACTAATAAGGATCTAATATAATTTAGTCTATATACAGGAAGTTATGTGACCAACAACTGCTCATAAAATGTTTTCATGGCTTTTCACAAAATACCATTCAATATTTAAATAATGTCTTATGGTTTGTAATACCGAAAACTGTTTATTATTTTTTAAAACTCAGACTTTACACCTAGGATCATATCTAATCCTTTTACAATTCGATGATGAAATGTATGGGTTATTTAAACTTTTTTTAGAGAAATTGTAGAAATCACATCAGGGTGTTATACATTGAAGGGGCCAGAAAAAAAATCAAGCTTCAAGTAAAAAAAAAATGTTGCATATGAAAAAACAGACTTTGAATTACATATATGAAGGATTTTAAATGTTTGTGATTTCTTAATTTTTTTGTTAAAACTGTGTTTCCTGGAAAACGTGATTTCTAAAAAGTAGTGGTTCCTAAAAACCACATTTTACAAAATATTATTGAGATATCCATGTAACATTTAAAATGTATATTATTTTTACCATTGTTAAGACTCATAATTTAGTTTTAAGAACTGATGCCTTTTGATTTATAGGTGTTTTCTTACAATGGTATTGGTAAATTTCATAAAACATTAATAGATGATCCTTATCAATGATCCTATCTCAATGATCCTTAATTTTAACATTTATATTTATTTCTAATATGTTAGTTTATTGTTTTAACCTATGTCACAAATTTTTATTAGAAAAAATTAATTTAACAATACTACAGTAGAATATTATATGGAGTGTTGTGCGTTTGGATCAAATTTCGCCAAATTTCTTTTTAATTCTTTAAGGGTTCTGAAAGGTGTTAGATCTATCTGGACAACTGTAAAAGCCTGTACAATTATCGACTAGCTATAATTCATTGAAATTAAAGTTAATTACTTTGATATTTTTTCATAAGTTTTGTAAACGAATGCAATTCTTAAAATATATAAAATAATTAAAAATATATTCTTAATTTTTTTTATATCATACGCCCATGAATATAATAAATTTTCCTAGGAAATTTGAGTAGGTTTCACTACGTGCAAGATATTTCGTACATCAATGATTCTGATGACTTTCAGTAAGTTGATTTATCAAGTCAAATATACTTTCTTTACTGTGTATAGATTATAAAAGAACTAAAGGCTTTAAAATATTTTCAAGGAAAGGAAATTTTCCAAAAATTAAAAATTAAAATTCAATTATTCAAAAAATTAAACTTGCATTTGCTTTTTAAAATTATATATATATATATATATATAATGTCTGAGTAAAATTTAAAACTGAGGAAAATGCATTTAAAATCTTAACATTCAATTATAATACCTAATTTTGAAAATGGAGTATTAAAATGTTCAAAGATGATATAGGTCTTCAAGAAATACTATAGGGTTTAATTTTTACTATTTATTTTACTCCAAGAGCCTCAAAACTGATTTGGCATTCTGTATTTTTTTAATGTTTGGATTTGATACATACAAACTACCCGGCAGTAGTACGCCTACATTTTAAAATTATTTCATGCGAGATTTCTGCAGAATAATTGCAATTATTAGTCATTTGTCATTGTAAATATTAGTGGCCCGATTTGAGGCAGCCGCTAAAATGTGATCTAAAAACTAATCAAAATAGGGCAAAATTTTGAGATTAACAAGTATAGTCCTTTAATTGGTTGTTCATCCTGCGAGTCTGACTATTAATTCATCCTAATGTCTAAAATATTTAATGTGGATTATTAAGCAAAGTAAACTCAATTTGAAAATACGGGGGAAAGGGGTGACATGGTCATTTTAAATGCTGGTTCTCCGAAAACGTACTGTACAATTGTTTGAATAACTTTTGTAGTGTTTCAGTGTTTCAAGAATCGTCAAATGGTTGAAATGAAAATGTTCACCATAAAATGAAATATATATATATATATATATAGAGAGAGAGAGAGAGAGAGAGAGAGATGTTTGTATCTGTATGTATAAGATAAAGCAATGAAATTATTATTAAAATACAAATATAAAAATAAGAGAACAATTCCAAAATCCAAAATCAACAAAAGAAGACATTTACAGAACTACGCAAAAGAGATGAATAAAAATTGAATTAAATTTGAAACCAAATGAATAAACTGAATACCCAACAAAACAAAGCATACACATTCAGAGTTATACCCAACACGATGCATTGGTACCGTAGAACATATTTAACCCCACAATTGGATATAGCATATATATATATATATATATATATATATATATATATATCTGTGTGCGTGCGTGTGTGTATTTAAAACATCAAAATATTTCTCAATGTCTCTGAGGCTCCTGAATATATTACACTCAGTTCAATAAACGTAGTATTTATGGCCTTTTTAATAATTTTGAGTCATAATCTTCGTAAAAATGAGGTGAGAATTAATTTAAATAAAGCTTTTTTTTAAAATTATTCGAGCGTAGCTGGATACCTTAATTAACATTTTATAGCAAAAAAAAAAAAAAAGAAAATACCGCATTAAATACAAGCATATTTTTATTAATTTCAAATAATGTTTATTATTTGAAGTTACTCCTTTTGTTTCAGATCATTTTTACTTAATTTTTGGTAATTGTTGTTAAAATACATTCACAGCTACACACACACACATATATATATATATATGAAATGTGAAACTACGTATTTGCTTGCAATATTGTTCTTCAGTTTTCTAAAATTCTTATGTATCGAGATTTTTGCGGTTTTTAACGTCATTGATCTGGAATAAGTTACAAGAAGGCTTACGATAACCCTCGTAATTTTAAGACATGGCAAAATAAAAAGTCGAAAAATTAAGTATGTAAAAAGTTTTCTTATTTTCCTAATAAGTTATGTGGATATATGGAAGGCTTTCTGAAAATGGGATTCTTTTATAAAATTTAGTTATTTTAGGCATCTGTGTTTAAGAAGTATGAGATAAGTAGAGAATTTTCACAAAATATTTGCATTTTATCTATAAATAATATATTGCAATGGAATTTTAACAAGAAATATATTCGATAAAATTATTAGTTTTAATTATATATTTTCTTCTGGTTTAAAAAATAAATTTTATAAATAATATTATTCAAATATACGAACCTCATATTATTCGTTGAATTAATGATATTTCTAATATGATAGATTTTTTTGACAAAAATACAAGTGTTCAAAAAAATTCTACTTAAAAAATAATATTATAATTGCTTAATTTAAAAATGTATGTGTTTTTTACCAAATCATGTTTGAAAGTAAAAAGCAAGAGGCCCCAACATTATTTTAAAAACTAGTATTCGTCATCGATTTGAAGGTTTCTTCAATTTCATTTAAGATAATACAAACATTTTTGATTTCTAAGAAATTAAAATATATATTCATATCTAGTGTTTCAAGTATTTGCTTGAAATTGTTGCGGAAATTATCACTGCTTCTTTCCTCGCATATCAATTTCGTTAAGCTCAATTAGTCATGGTATTTATTAAAAACATAAATATTCTTATAAAAAATTGATTAATATCAAATTTTCGTAAATGTGCTAAACAGTTCAGTTGTTGTCGGAGTACTGTTATGTGAGGTTGTCATTGCATTATGTCAGAGTTAACAGACTTCAAACGTGGGCAAATTGTTGGAGCACGTATGGTAGGTGCTTCCGTAAGCAAGGTAGCCGAGGTGTTTAGTGTTTCAAGAGGTACTGTATCGAAGATTTATTCCGCATATTTGAAAGGCGGAAAAACATCATCTGCTAAATCAAAGCGCGGACGAAAGTGTATGCTGAGTGATCGTGACAGACGATCATTAAGGGCAATTGTGACGAAAAATAAGAAGACCACAGCTGCAAAAGTTACTGCTGAAATGAATGATGTGTTACAGAACCCTGTGAGTACCAAAACAATTAGAAGGGAGCTTCATAAACAGGGAATTTCTGGCCGTGCTGCAATTGAGAAGCCACTCATCAATGATGCTAATGCCCGTAACAGGAAAAGGTGGTGTTTAAGTCATAAAGCCTGGACTATAGGGCAGTGGAAGCGTGTAATATGGTCTGACGAGTCTTCTTTCACATTGTTTCCCACTTCTGGCCGATTTTACGTCTGGAGAACGCCATCTCAAGCCTATAATACAGACTGCTTGTTGCCAAGAGTGAAACATGGCGGGAGTTCTGTTATGGTTTGGGCAGCCATATCGTGGTTCTCTGCTGGCCCCATGATAACTGTGTCAGGGCACATGACTGCCAAGACTTATGTGAACATTTTGGCAGATCAAGTTCATCCCATGGTACAAACTTTGTTCCCCGATGGTGATGGTGTCTTCCAAGACGACAAAGCCCCTGTTCACACAGCTCACATTGTCCAGGACTGGTTTTCTGAGCACGAGGAGGATTTGTCCCATCTCCCCTGGCCACCACAGTCACCAGACCTGAATATTATCGAACCTTTGTGGTCTACATTGGAACGGAAAGTGCGTTCTCGTTATCCACCGCCAACATCGTTATCTGAACTTGCCACCGTTTTGCAGGAAGAATGGTATAATATTCCCTTGGCACACATACAGGAACTGTATTTATCCATTCCGAGAAGACTGCAAGCTGTTTTGGATGCCAACGGGTTTCCTACACCATATTAAGCAAAGAAACGTGTTTTTTAAAAGGTGTTTCCATATTTTTGTCCAACCCCTGTATATATATATATATATATATATATATATATATATATATATATAAACCCTTTACCCGAGGTCTTTTTAGGAGTCAAAATTGCTGAATAAATTCTTAAGTTCTCTGACTGCTCCTTAAGTTCTTTGCTGTTAGTTCTAATCAATTGTTGTAACATGACAGCCTATTTTTCAATTTCACCTATATGCAAAGACAAAACACTCTCACAACTAAGGTATTTCTAATGTCAAAGCATCCTTAAACCAGGATTTTATAATTTTTGTAAGGAACATTTAAGTGTTGTACGTAGGTTGAACTTGACACTTCATTTGATGCTGCAGATATTCAATTCAATTAATGGATTGTTTTTATATGAATTAATCTCTCAAGACATTGAGTGAGTTAATGAAATTCAAGCATATTGCTCACGAGCCAAATTTGCTATGCTTCACCAAATAGTGAGAAATAGATTTATGTGAGAATAGAAAACTTTAAATGTGAGAAATATGGGAAAAAAAGGGGGAATGGTTGTCAGAAGATCTAAAATAAATTAGTATTGCTGAAATATCCTGAGGACGTGTCACCTGAATTTATTAAAATCAGTAAACCCTGTGGAAAATAAAAGATTACTAAGGAACCTCAGGTCACTTTTTCCAAACTTTTAGTGTCTGTTGTCAAAGGCCCCTCGAAAGCAGTTCTTCGTGGATTTCATCATTGACATCATAATCATCATTTGCCGATAATATTCTTTCGTTACCAGGTAAATTTGACTCGTCCAGTTTTATGAAAAAATGGATAATTTGCAGATATTTTTTAAAAAAATTTCAACATCACTACTCATTTCATCATTATATCTTTCAAATGTGTTACTGCTTACTGCATTCTTTCGAGTGTATCATATGCCCTCGTTGCGCATCAATGTATGTTGAACAGTTTTTAAAACCTCTTAATGGCTGGTAAAATGGGAAGCTTTCTAACAGTATGTGGCTTTCGAGACTTAGAATAAGTAGTGAGATATTTTAAGAAGCCTGCAACTATCATAGACTTTTTCTGACGACGAAGTGAACATACCGTCCATCTTGAGTCTTTTTTGAAGTTTTAGTTTCCGTATTTGAAAGTATTTGAAATATTTGCCTTTTTTATTGAATCACACATTTTCAGATAATCCCTCAACTTTTATGATTTCAAAAAGTCTTTGCTTAAGATTTTGTTGCATGAAAGACATACAAGCAGACGTTTGTTGGCAATGATGAGAAGAATCTGAACTTCAAATAACCTAAATCTAATCTTTAAATAACACTTCTTTTAAGATTCGAATATATTTAGGATTAGTTATCTGTAGATAAAAAGTAAGCGATTAAAGTGTAATAGACCTATTAACTCGAAATTTATTCTCAGTATAAAACATTATTTTATTTGTGAGTTAGGTGTATTGGGCGATTTTTAAGCTGAGGTGCTTTAACCAGGTTATATTCTTCACTAAATAAAGTTACTCGGCAAAATTTACTATTTATAAAAGTGTTAAAGAGATAAAATAAAATTTTACAACTGATGTCCTCCACAAAATATCATCCGCGGTGGCCTAGTGGTCATGGTTTCGGATTCGTGGCCGGAAGTTTTCGTTCCGTCGCGGGTTCGATCCTTGGCCGCTAAAGACCCGCCGTGTAGCAGGGGCTGAAGCATGTTAAATCTGTTGGGTTCAAAGTCCTCCCATTGGCACGGTGTGGAAATTAGGAGAAGGGGGTACCAGCTCAGATGTCATCCTCGTCACTTGACCGAGGTTCAAATTCACCAAATCCATTGCCAATAGCCCTAGTGTTGCTTCTAGTGCAACGTTAATAAAAATTAAAATTAAATCCACAAAATATATTAATCCGTTCCGAACCCAAATGTGATTACTTTTTTTCAATCTGAAATTGCATGATACTTATTATAATACAAAGTATTGTTTTGATGTCTAAAGAATGATGTTTCGTACACCATAAAAAATAAGTAATTTAAATTTTAATAATTATACGGGATTGTAAAGATGATTCATACCTCTACGCAATAAGTAGTAATATAAAGCGAAAATTTTGCAAGAAACATAAATTTTCTTACTTTTCTCAAAGTTCAAAGCAGATGACTTTAATGTGTTTATCTAACTTGCTATTTATAGTTTTGAAAATATTTGCTATTCAATTTTCTTCACAAAATTCAGAAAACAAATGATTCTTCACTAAATAAAGTGTTTAAAGATGAGTACTACTTGAGGAAGCACTGAATTAAGCGATTCAGTGCTAGCTCAAGTAGTACTAATCTGGACCACACTTGTAAAGCTCTGGTAAATATTTGCTGCTGCGCGCAACGCGTTGCTATAGGTATCAAACATGCAAGTAATTACAAACTACTAGGTTTGGAACCACAAAGCGATAAAGTATCTACTTCCATAAATTAATGAAATACATTGATAAGTTATAATTAGTTAAAATGATATGCTTTTTAAAAAAGTATTATGTAAAAACATAAGTAAAGCTTGTATTAAAGGCAGTACGCCTAACAAGAAGCGTCATTACTGAACGCTCAAATTCTTGTGATAACGATTTTGAACCCTGCTTAAATGAGATCTAGGAACAGGGACTCCTATCTGAACCTTATACTCCCCAATTTATTATTTCGTTGACATGGATATCTTGCAGGTTAGAATCAACTCTTGGGATACAATAAGACCACTTTGGGTATCTATGATCTAAGATGTTGGAATCATCAGTTAGGGTAAGAAGAGCAATCTTAATTTTATTTAAATCAGACTCACATTTAGAAATAATTACCACAAGTAAAGTAGAAATTTTCTAAGAAATTACGCATTCAAATGTCATCTCCAAAAACAGTTCTTTAAAATCCATTAAAACTCATATAATTATTATATCATTTTATCCTTATAAAACACATACTATAAGAAAAGTTACAAATGATCCCTCAATTTCCAAACTTATACTGCTAAATAAATATGAAATAAATGAACAGCAAAATTAGAGTTAATTTTTAAGGTTTGCAAATTAGTTTTATTTTCCAGTATAGCTATTTTCTAATGCCAAAATATTTTAAAGCCTTTATTTAATGTATGTCATGATTCTTAAAGTCATTCGTATGTTAATTCATCTCATACTTGAATACCTCCCTCTGTTAATCCAACAGACAGTAATTTCGGTGGAAATTTGCATGTGTTTATGCACCGTCAGGAAGTCTAGGTAAATATTGGCCTTCTCGTAAACAGAAGAGAGAAACTACAAACAATCTATACAGTAATTATATCTTTCAAAAACAAATTCGGGCTTACAAAACGGATAAATGGTGCGATCCTCTTGATTTAAACCACGTTTACAAGCTGGTGAACCAATTATTTGGTTCAGGGGTTGCCAATCGGAATTGCTACAGAGAACAATAATGCAATACCCACAAAAGCAGCCATGTCCCTGGATAATTGGATCGAAGCTGTCCTTTGAGCAGAAACATCACAGCGTGATTAATCTCCACACAAAAGAGTTTCACATTTCGCACAGCAAGTATAAAAAGGCTATTTTTTTCTCCCATCTGATGATAAAGAAATTCACAGATGAGTTTCAGTTTTAAAAGATTAAATTTTAGATCAAGGTTACTGTAAACAATAAGTGTCCAAATCACAATTTTTTGTATGATATACAAAGTTTTGCCTTTAGTTTTTTTTTAAATACTCAGAGATTATTTTATCCTAAATTATAGTTTTTTTATTTTCTTAGCGATGAAAGGTTTTTCTTAAAATCTAAGTAGCAAATAAGGTTACATGTTTGTGACAAATATAATTTTTATTAACCTTTATATGTTTTTTAAAAGTAAATCCAAAAAAGAAATTTCACATTTAGTATGCTTTTATAGAATGGTTTAGTATTTATAGATGGGTTTGTGCAATTTTTAGCATAGTTTCCCATTTAAATTATTAATTTTTAGTCAGTCTGTATCGCTTGAAAATAATTCTTTATAAATGTTAACACTTAAATAATAAAAAACTATTATTGAATTAGTGCCAGACTCATTAAAGAATTTCACATCCAAATCCTTCATGAAGTAGTATTATTCAAAATTAAGTAAGAATCCAAAAACAATCCTGAAATTAAGCATAATAATACTGATATTTAAGCAATTCTGTATTTTTTTACAGAATTTGCAAAACTGTGCCAAATTTTATTTAGCTTCTAGCTAAGAGAAAAATTGAATTTTTTCATTTAGTTTATATCATTACTTCCTTTTCTCTCTCCCCTTACTACCTCAAGTATATTTCAACCTACTAGCATTCATATGATGATATTAATTGTATAGTTTTTAAAAAGAGACATTTTTAATAACTTTTTCTGTTTCCACTGTATTTGGACTAAATTTATATTACTGCTCATGGTTGAAAGTGAAAAACATTATAATGTTAATGGTATTAAAAATATCGTAACTAATATAGTTATTCATGAAAATGAATATTCATTTGATTACACGGAATATGTTTGTTTTGTTGAAGTAAATAGAGAATCCCTTAAATATCCTTCATTTCAAATTTGATTCATTTCCAATCAGTAACTCTAGAAATATTCAGGAAAAAAATTAAGGGAGTTTACAAACATAAATAAATCATAACAATATAGTCATGTAAATAAATCTTAAAAAATATTTTATTTGAAAAACGGTTATTTAGTTTTTCAATTAAGCTTGATAATCACATTTTTCTTTTTAATTTTAATGCTAGTGAAATTTTATTCTTTGTTTAACACAATATAATGTAAATTTTTAATAAATGTCATTAGGTCAGAAGTAAAATAGATTGCTCATATTATTTCGCTAATTTTGATAATCATATGAAACATGGATAGAGAGTTAAAGTAACATCACACCTACAAAGAAAATGTTTTAAATTATCATAATTTTGCATACAAATGCATATTTTTTTTAAATTTATGGGAAGTCTAAATTAGACAAACACCTAAGTAAAGTTTTATTAGTGTATAGTTTTACTGTCAAAAGTATGTTTTATACAAATGTAAGAAAAAAACTAAAGCTTTCAGAAAATTAAGGTAAATCAAAAAAGCATAAATATGTCGACACTTTATTAATAGAATAATATAGAATATAACCTTATATAGGGAATTGTTCTGTATAATATAGCCTTTTGTAAGAAGCTATCGTAGTTCGAGGTTTGAACAATGAAATTTTCTTTAAAAGTCATTGTATTTTTCAATTTATTGCAGATTAAAACTTCTTCTACTAATATAAAATCTGTAGAATAATCTATTCTATGTATAAGTATTTCAAATATATGTATATGTAATTTCCGGTTCATTGATGCATACAACTTTAAGATATTATGTCTTGCGAAAATAAGCGAATGTCTTTGTTAGAGCCTTTCAGGTCAGAGCAATTCATGATCAGGTAAAATTAAAACAGCTGTATCTAAGCTTCTAAATAAGATCGAAATAAATTTTTAACATATTTTAAAGTAAAAAAAAATTAAGTTTTATTATGAAACCAAAAACGAAAGAAATTGATATACTGATCAAAAATTGCATTCTAAAGGTGTTTTGTCACCTTTGGAATTGTGAATTTGAATTTTGAAATTAGTCAAGGTTTTATTTATTCAAGGAATTTGTACAAATATATATTTATACTATTAAGATTAAAAATAATATTTATAATTGGAACCTAAATTTTATTACGTATTTCTATTTAATTACACTTATTCTAATTTATAAAATGCATATCAATGATATACATCAATGACTTAATGCTTACTCGTTGAAATTTAGGTTACATTTATTGCCAGTGCCATAATATATTTCAGAATTGCTTAAAATATAATTTTTTCTCTTCACTCCAAAATAATGTCCATTTATTATGTAATACACTGCATCATATGACTCTCTCTGAGAAGTTAGAAGAAACTTATTTTATCAATATAATCAGAAAACTATGAATGCATGTATTACTGTTATTCAATTAATTCGAAGAAAATTGATTGTTTCTATGAGATTTCATTTTATGAAATAAAACGTAATTCAAGGATTACTACAATTTTATTTTAATACTGTTTTTAGAAAAATGGGGAAAATGTGATGTTTGAATAATATAAGTTACATGTTCTTAATAATTAATTCTGTTCATAAATTATACATCTGAATATCGTTTAATAAATATTCGCATATCATAACAATATTTCCATCCGATAATATATTATCATATTTGATATCATGAAAATGGAAATATAAAGATTCTTTATTTAAATTGTTATATCACTTCATACTATTAATTAAATTTGAATGTATTATGTTTTACTTAAAGGTTTTACTTATGTTTTACACACACACACACACACACACACACACACACACACACACACACACACACACACACACACACACACACACACACACACACACACACACACACACACACGCACATATGTATATATGTATATGTATATATAATATATCATTACATGCTCATAATAATAATAACTATATGGTACGTGTATGTATGTGTGTTACGTATAATATGTAATATGTAACAATATGTATTGCATGTATGTAATAATAATAATAATAATAATATGTACATGTATCATGTGTTAATAACAACAACCAACCAACTGTAATATGTGTAATATGTATATGTATTTTGTATAATATGTATGTATGTAATAATATGTATATGTAACAACAACCAATATATATATTACATGCTCATAATAATATATATGTTACGTATATGTGTAATAATATGTATATGATGCATGTAATATGTATGTATGTAGCAATAACAATAATAATAATAGCCAGCAATAACCTTTCTTCTTTCTATATAACCATATGTTAAAATATAATATGTCTTAGTATGCAACCGGACCTAAAGGAGACACACGTATGCCGGGACAATTGGACATCGTTTTTGCGTTTCTGGTGTAGGAGGATATTGGTTGGTTTGAGTCTCAGAAACTGATTCGTTTTATTTTAGCGAATATATTATTTATTCTCACTTATGATCATTTTACAAATTCACATGCTAAACATGGAAGAAGCGTTTGAGTAATGGAAGCTAAAGCTGCGAAACATGTCACGTGGTAGCAAAGAGAAAAGATAGAAGCAAAAAAGAGTGGTCAATAGCCAGTACCATTTTTTATTGCAGAGAAGATTGAAGAGTCCCAAAATTGTGTTAATTCAATAATTAAAATGAAGTTTAGAAAGTAGCACTACGCGAGAGATTCGATGGAAAAAAAGGTCTTATAGCTAGAGTGAAAGAGGTAGTTGTAAGATGCATGAAAGTTGGTTGGAAGGAATTTATGTTTGTTTTATAAATAAATTTAAGTAAGTTTAAAAATTAAGTAATAACATAGTTTCATCACAATACCCCTTGTCTTCACGTCTGAACTCCTGAAGACACCTTTCTCTTTGTTCAGTTTGGCGAAACAATGCAAATTGTAAAAGAAATTTTAGGTTGAAAAGCCTTTCCATACATTTTAATTTTATATAGATTAAGAAGATGAATCAGTTTCATTTGATCTACTTCCACGCTACAATTGCATTGGACAGGGGTGGCGAACCTTTATGTATCAACGTGCCATTTTTCCTAAAAAAATGTTTTAATGAGTTCATAGACTTGCCGTCAAATAATTTAGACTTCGTGATTATTGGGAAAATAATAATACTAAATACTATCAATTCAAAACTCTTTATTTACTATTTTCTTTTTTCAACGCCTCAATTATACGCGTAATTCAAATTAAAGTAGCATTAGTGTGACTTCTGTTGTTGCATATTAGATGACAAATAACGTATATTGGGGTTGGAAGATATTACTTTTAGCAGAATGCATGCTGGAGTCGTCTGTTAAACGGTTTCTAAGCGAGTCTTTAATGTTATTCATCTCTGAAAATAACGATTCACAAGCATAAGTAGATGAAAATATGGTTAAAATAATACGATCCAGCTTCTTCAAACAGTTAAATGTGTCTAGTAACAAATTCTATGTTTCCAAAATTTTGTTATTGCTATTTTTATTTACATTGCTTGTCAATCTTTCTGTTTCAATTAATTCCAACTCTCTCCTCGTTTTAATAAATTTTTGAGTCCATATTAAACTAGACTGGAAATCAATTAGCCGCATCTCAAGTTCTTCAATTTCCAACCAATCGAATTGGGACAAGTTCAGTTTATCAAATGAAGTCACATCAGGGTACATAATAAACTTTAGTGTTTCCGATAATTCTTTGAACTGAGAAAATCTCGCTGAAAATGCATTGATTGAAGAAACAATTACAGAAATAAATTCTTCAGTGAATGTTTCTTCGCCTGGTTTCTTAATATTATGTATGATTAGAATATTTAATATTTCTTTTTCTTCTTGTTGTGTGGCATTGTTTCTTAAAATTTAACTTTGATTCTAGTTTAACACAATAATTTTAAAGCTTGACATCAGTTTCTTGGGCTTCGTAATTACAAACATATTTTAAGGCATGTTTTGAATTATCATTTTACATAGTAAAATAACGATAATTATATAAAAATGTGGAAGTTACCAAGAATATAGATTATAGAACTACTTTTTTATGTATGTTTATAAATATTGCATCACAAATAAATTTTTCAAAGGCAAACATAGGCCTATAATTTAAACAAAACATGTAAGCTAGCTTTAAATTAAGTTCAAAACTATTTATGAAACTGTTTTTTAAATTTCCTTTAACTATTCTAATTATCATTAAATTCTCGACCAAACCCTTAGCAGATATCTATAGCAGAAGAATCATGATCAGTAATATTTATTAATCTTTTATAAATTTTTTTATTAACTTATACTTTCTTTTAAACCTGTTCTGCAGTGAAATCATTCAAAATAAAGCATTGTTTTCAAAAAATGAATTTTTATTGACAGTAAAATATTTTAAAAATATGCTTTCTCTTTACATATACTTCGATATTTGCTTAAAAAATAACATTATATGTATCACTTATCATTTGCTTATTTTAATTAAAAGAAAAATGTATGTATTCATAATTTTAAAAATTATATAAAGATGAAATATATTTCTGTTAAAGTGTCCTATCTATTTAAAATGTTTACCATATATTTCTAAATAAAACACTATTGTAATCAATTTCTAAATATTACACATTTACAAACCAGATTTGAATCAATTTCAGTAAAATATTACATAATAATTCCACTTATTATACTTAAGTATTTGAAGAAGCTCACTATAATTTTAAATAAAGAAGGAATTTAAAATATGGGGTTAATACGCAACGACACATGATGCCATATATTTTACGAATCCTTACAACCATTTATTTCAATTTTCAAAACAAACTATTATTATTAATTTATCACTTTTACAAAATAAAATGTCAGAATAAAACAAATTTGTAGAAACTTCAATAAAATATCTAACAATATAAACACATAATATTTTGTTTTAAATTAATGTACCCCACAATCAATTTTCGAAATAAATAAAACTAAAATTTAGCTTAACACATAATATTAAACAACACATAATGTAATATTAACTATTTTAAAACTTTTCACATTCATAGAAGTAATTTTTAAAGTAAAAATATATTCCCTTTGTGCATATAAAAAAAGTTTGACACTTTATGTTTTCTTTATTGTAGAATTTTATATATTAACAAATTGCTTGTAGCAATATTCCAATTCAGTAGAAGAGATACAATAACAAAATCAGAAAATCATTATTGTTTTAAAAGAATATAAAGCTGGAATTATCTTGCTTAAATATTACAGATATGATAAACTGTTAAGAGATATTAATAATATTAAATTAAAAATATATTGTTTATCCATGCATTTCCAGCTGAGATATATTCCTGGTCACTTGACCGTGGCTCAAAATTACGAGGTCCATTGCCAATAGCCCTCGTGTTGCTTCTAGTGCGACGTTAATAAAAACTAAGCTTATCCATGTATTTAATAAAAAATTCAATATTATAAGCATTTTAAAATGGTTAAATTAAAAAGTGTTATAAGCTTTTATTACAACTTTACTTTCGTTGAAGTATGAAACATCCAAGTGTAGTCGAATTTTTTTAGTTGATCATCTTTCACACAATCTGAAATGTTCTTTTCAGTTATGGATCGATAATTTTAATTTTCTTTTCATATTTAGATTTCAAGTCATATAACAAATATTTAGCAATTCAGGTTAAATTATCATAAGCATCAGGTTAAATTATCATAATTGGTCTGTCTAAATTACTGATACTTCTCTTATGAAAAAGTCTAATTTCATTATCAATGAAACTTCACGACTTGACTTTTTTAAAATGAAGTAGGAGAATGGAAAACAATCACATCGAGTTCTCAAAGTGTTCAGGCAACATCTTTTACTGTTGTTGAGAAGTTCCAAGAGGAAGTGCTTTAGCAGAATTAAAAAGCAGACTCTATTTTGTTGATGAAACTTGCATGCAACATAGCCGACATTTCAATTTATGGAGAGTTTTGAATTTTTAAATTTTGCAAGAATATGACTTGCCTTAATGTAGATATTTATGAAATGGATGGCAAATGGAAAGAACATCGAGAGAGTTCCTGGTGACTTTCTATAACGAAGTATATGAAAAAAGTTTCAATGAAATATAAAGGACATGTATGGAGAATACAAGTTATATTCATTAATGTAGTCCCGGAATCGCTCGAATGAACTTTCCGGATTTATAGAATCAATATAATTTATTTTCTCTAAGAATATTTTATAAATTCACATGGTAAACATGGAAACAGTTTTCGAAAACTGGAAGATGAAGTAACGAAATATATCAAAGGATAGTAAATCTAAAAGAGAGTAGCTAACATAAGTTTTTACTCGAGAAAAATGGAGAACCTCAGAAATTTAAAAGGGTTCTTGACAACAGCATAACACGCTCGATTCTGCGAAACTGATATCTTATAGCATAAGTGAAAACTGTAATTGTTACTCGCTTGAAAGTTATTGACTAGCGATGACACCTCCTTGCATCATTACTTTTACACAAGATAAACAAATGCAGATATTTCGTCGAATATCAAGAAAAAGTTAAGAAATGAATGTCCTATCTTAGTGGAGTATTTGGAGAAATTGCTAGAAACTTGACCATTTTGGTCACCATTTCAATATACTCGAAAATGTTAGAATCTTGTTGAAATCTCGATTTACAGAAAGTTATGCATTATACTGAAAATCTATGACATCACTCCTGGCCAGATTTGCTACAAATACGGAGGAATACAACGTCTGAGAGAAATGATTGAGTTAAGTTGTCATGAAGCGACTTGTATCTGCATAGGAATACATAGTACATGACATAGTATCTGCAGGGGAATCTGTTGAAATTACAGGAAGTTGTTTGAGTCCTTATATTATTTTACTTTGAAGGAACGATCGTTGATCGGACTAATAAATTGAGGAGATGCACATTATTGAAAGTGATGTGACAGTTGTTACAAGTTTTTTTTTATCTGTTGATGTTGCTGATAAGTACAAGTGCTGAAAATGCTCCTCTTGTGTCCTTAAGTTGTGAAACTTGTGTCTTGTCCTGAATATTTTTGAATAAAGTAGCATTTAACGCAGTCTTCTTGTAGATACAAATAAATAAATTTAAAAATATAGTAAAAACAGATTATCAACAAACACACA
>BMAW01003376.1:0-12033 GCA_019974015.1 Nephila pilipes
CACACACACACACACACGTAAAGGCTTTACAAAGATTAATCGCTATTCACCATGTTATCAAAAAGGTAATAATGTTTGTTATAAAGTCACAAATGTTAAATTTAATTTTTCGCGTTTCTCCTTATCAGCCTGTCCATCACCATGCTCCCCAGCCCTACAAGTTCGGATACAGCGTGAAGGACAAGCACGGAGAACAGCACCGCGAGGAAGCCGGAGACGGACACGCCGTCCGGGGAAGCTACGGATTCACCGACGCCCGAGGCATCCGACGAGAAGTCCACTACGTGGCCGACAAAGCCGGATTCAGGGCTCAGGTCAAGACCAACGAACCCGGAACCGCCAACCAGAACCCCGCCGCCGTGCACCTCGTCTCCGACGCTCCCTACGCTCACGGAGGATACGCCGGAGTCGTAGCAGCACCCGTTGTTGCAGCTGCCCCTGTTAGATATGCAGCTGCTCCAGTCGGATTTGCTGGTTCTGTAGCTGCTCCTATTGGAATGAATGGCTTAGCAGGAAATGAAGTTCTCGGTTATGCCGGATATGAAATTTAATCTGCTGTCATCACATTTGAATTGTATTAATGAATTTGTATCTGTACACCTGTATGTATTTGGTGACTACTGATGTTTGGTGATAATTGCCGAATTGTAATTTAAACGAAATAGGGAATATCATACAATACAATTGTATGATATTCTATATTTTGTAATCTATTCTCGTAATCGATTGGAATGTACCTGATATGTTTGGAAAAGTATGCCCTGTTAAGATTATATAAATAAATGAAATATTTATTTAAGGTTTTGTAGATGAAATATTTGCTATCGCCAATTAGATATTATTAACAAAAGCTATTCATGAATGTCTATTACATTATATAAGCTAATATGGGACTGGGAATGATCAGCCAAGTGAATTATTCTGCGACATCTAGAGCGGTGTTACGAGCAAATTAAAATTGCTTTCCTCATTAGATCAATAGAAGCCAGGCAAATGATGAACAAAATATCATCTGATTTAATTTATATATAGTTATGATTTTTCTTCGGTTATAAATATGTATTTAGAATTATGTGCGAAAACACACTTGGTCTGTACTTAGAGTTTTGTTCCATTATAAGTCCTAACTCAGAATGAGTCACGGTCAAATAATTATTTTTTTAAATTTAACGAATCCCAGCCGTATTTTGTGTGAATAAGTTAAATAGTTCCAGAAATCTGAAGAAATTATTTTATTTAATTAACGATTGCGCAAAACTCAAAAGTTGAGTATTTAAATAAAGTGAGCTTCAGCGCACATAGAATTATAGCAATTTAAAAAAGAACGCTAAGATTGACTAAGTTGAAGTGTCGTTCGATAAGTCCTTAGAAACTTCAAAAGATGACGTTCGTGGTATTGAAAATGGTTTATTTTTAGTAAGCGCCTTGAGTCACTAGGCAGCTGTATAACTCTTATTTACTCGCATCTGTGATCATGACAACTTTTGCTCCTCCAAAATTCTATCATTTCCGGTTGAAAAGACCATCTTCGTCTTGAAATTTTAAACTCGGTCAAGTGACGAGAATGACAACTATACAACCACCTATTACATTTTGCTTAAATGTATTCAATTTAATAATTTATCGTTTGCTTTAATTTTAATATCGGAAAAGTTTACTATTGTCCATTTCTCGATATTTCATCGTTTACTTTGATTATTTTATTTGATTCAGTAATTTAATAATAATTATAAAAAAAAAGCGCACATTTGGTTGCTAAGTCTGTTTCAGCAAACTTTCAAAGGGGGGAAAAAGCAAATTTCCGAAGAAGTTTATTTTGTTTTATTTATTTAGTATTACTTTTTTTTGTAATCAACATAACGTTTTAAAAATTTCTCTGGTTGTTTTGAATAAATGCATGGAATATGTATTCGGACAAATAGTTATTTTTTAAAGGTCAACAAATTAGATATAACATAGCTGCCTTTTAATGCTTTTAGTTGTGTCTGATTGAAAAACATTTGTAAAATCAAAAATAACATTAACACAAACAAACACATGTTCAAAATTAAAAGAAATATTTATAAGAAATTGTTAAACATTATTTCTTGAAAATAATGGAATTTATAAGGGTAGTGGGAGTAGTAAGCCAATGAAATATTTTGAAAAATAAATTAACATTTTAAATATAGTGTTTTGTTTGAAAATGAATATTTTTTTCTGAAATGCATGTCTTACGTGCGTTCAAATAATGTTAAAAATGTTTCATATAAAAATCTAATGTTAAAAAAAACTGTTCACTAAAAACTGCTCACTATTACACAAATTCACAATTTACAAATTGCAAACAATAAAGCGTATTATCATAAATACACAAGTGTATATTCCTTAATACGAGGCGGAGATGTAAAATTTTGATTCTTCCCAAGAAATAACCCGGATATATGAATGAATTTTTTTTCTTCTTATTAATTGATTTTTATTTATATAATGTTACAAATGACAATAATTCATATTTATTTGTTTGGTTTCAGGAAGCTGTAGATTGAAATAACCTTTAGTAAGGGGAAAATAAAGTTCCATCTGCTGAGTTCTACAATGATGGCTTTCGAAAGGTCAAGAATAACTGGAAGAAATGTATAGCTCTGGATGGTGACTATGTAAAGAAATCTCTAGAATAATTAATAAAAATTCAGTTTCTATCTCAATTCTTTCTTATTAACAATTACACTTTCCGAAAATGCGTGTTGCTTCAATCTACGACTTCTGAAACCAATCAAATCATCATGAATAGCCGTAAATTACAACATCATGTACATAAGGGTAAATTTAAATGAGGAACAAATTTTATCAATATATATCTGTTATTTCTAAGTAATAATTAAAACTTGGTCATATTCCCCATGTACACTGCATAACATCACTGTATGTCTGTACTTTGACCGATACCAACTGCTTTCTTTTTTTTTTTTTTTTTGGAATAATTTTAATAATCCTTCGAATTTCAAACACTCTAAATCACAAAAACGATATGCTGAATAAAACGATAAACAAAATGAATCAAAATAAACACTTTCTCGATTAAAGTAAAATTAGTATTCAAACATTAAAATTAAAGCAAACAGTAAAATACTGAAGTAGATGAAAAATGTTATTTGAGCTGACGATAATACTCTATTCAGCTATTGATAAATATTCACCAGAATAATTCTTGACAGATAACATGTTATTTAGTTAGCGTATGATGTGTAAAATGATGACTATATTAATTTTATTCTGATTTGTTCTCGTAACTTTAATTATTTCTATAAATTGTATTATATTTATTTAAAATGAATAGCCTTACATTAAGCTTTGATCTTTTCCATCGTTTTGTCTAAAACGTTTGCTTTGTGGCATATTTTTTAAGAATTTAGTCATTGAAAAGTGTAAATCTAAGTGGTGTATACAAGTATACTTTTATTAGTGAGCTTTTTAGAGTAATTTTAGTAAAATACACCTACAGACATTAAAGCTTAATCAAATCTCTTAAATTCGTTTTTGTCACGTGATACAAATGCTACAACTCAAAACACATGCTAAGCCAAACTAAACTTGGTTAAGTGGCTTCACTAGCCGCAGTTACGTGATTTAACTTCTGAATCTAGTCTATTAATGATTAAACTTATATCTTACCAATACCATTACTAAATATAATACTAATAAAGAAAAAATCTCTCTCTTTCTCTAAAGGAAATGTTGATAGTTCCCTTCGATAAATAGGTCGTTTCAAAAGTCTCCATTGATGAATAGATGATCTTTAGATCTTACGTATTCCTCTTTAATTGGATGCATTAATCAATCAACAATTGAAATTTCAAATAATATTCAATTTTAATACTACACATCTAAGTACAGGACTCATTTGATTGATTGTTCATTAAAGTCGCATACTGAGGCAAAGTGAGGGCTATTATCGACAGAGTTTTCTCTTTGAACCTCGGTAAAGTGACGAGGGCAACACCTTAGATAGTATAACACTCAGAGTTTCATAGAACACTGAATACGCGAGATCGGGCAAACTCAGACAGTTTCTTCACTTCAGCTCATTTTTCTTTCTCTGACGGTATCATCATAAGAAAGATCTCACGAAGAAAGTTGAACATTGAAATAAATAACTTTCATTTTATAGAAAGTCTTGATATTGAACTATCCACTTGTATACTGCTAAACTCGTATTTCTCTAAATTAACTAAGAAAAAAATTACGATTTGAATTAAATCGTAACAAAAAAACAGTTTTAAATCTATCTTTTATTTAAAGATGGATTAAAAGGAAAATAAAAATTATTTTTTAATGTAAACTACTATGTAATTTATGAAATTAAGATTTGTAGATAATTATCGATAAATTAAGTGCCAAAGGTGCTTACTTATTCATGAGATCAAAAGAAGAATTAACGCCTGAAGCTTCTATAAATCAAATGCTATTTTACTTTGAAAATTTCAGTTCCAAATATTTTAGGCACTCTTTAAATAAAAATTTCATATAAAAATGTTTTACTTATATTTATATACATATTTGTTATATGGAAATCTAAGACTAAAAAGTATTAATATGAGCTATACACAAGGGCAAACTTTCATTTTAATTGGACTTTATTAAGTGCAAGGCCTGGGCTCCTGACGTCCTTTATTGCTTGAGCTTTCAATAGTATTGTATTGTCCTCAAAGTTATACGTCTATGCGAAATTTCAGCTCGACGAATTGATAGAAAGTATCTTAAAATTCGAGTACAGAGTACAAAACCCGAGTCCCCAGACTCCCCCCTTGGTCTATTATTGCTTATGTATACCATAGCGTAGTATTCTCATCGAAATTATGCTTCTATTCAAAATTTCAATTCGATCGAATGATAGGAAGTTGTTTAAAATTCGAGTACAAAATTTGGACTCTGCAAAGATGTACATATGTACATACAGATATTTGAGCATAACAAGTTTAATAAAAGAGTATAAAATAGTTTTGACAGAATATTTCCGATTTGTAGATACTCGTAATAAATATTAAAAAACATTTAATTAGTAAGATATAACAACACTGAACTACAATATTTATATCATTAGGTGTATTATACCTAATTAGTATATTATTTTTCATATTTTTGAAACCTTTATTTTAATGTTTTTCAGGAATTTTCCAGAAAGATATTTTGATTTAATATGTGTTTAAGTTTTTTACACATTTGAAAGGAGGTCGATTTCCTTTTCAATCATCTTCCTAAAGTGGTTTAAAACATAATACTAAATTACTTTAGTAACGTTATTTTTATTTTCAGTTTTTAAAATTTTTTGATTCTAATTTTTTAATTCTTTAAAGTAAGTTTATATTTTACACATTTATTTCCAATTACGTATCAGAATTTTAAATCGGAATTCTAATTACATCTTAAGTAAAAATATATGCTTTTCGTACATTAATAAAAAACCCATTTTCATTTTAAACCTTATATGGATTAAAAAATTTAAAATTTACAAAGATTCAGTTTTTATCTTAAAAAAATGGCAATTATAAAGCCCACCGAATAAAAATAATATGTTTTTATCACACATCTTCCAGGGTAATAAAATACTTTACACCATTACTTAACATAATATGCTGATAATATTTATTCATTTAATTCATAAAACAAAATAAAATTTCGAATTGAAATGAACTTGAAATAGATTTAATCCTTAATAAATTTATGAAACGCAATCGCAATCAAGCATGCCAAGCATTCTAAGGTAATTTGCTAGCATTGTCAAATAGAGAAAGTATTTTGTAAAAATAAAATCAGCAGCATTAATTTGAAGGGCTTTTTGTTCAAGCGTGAACTTATCTTAATCTTTGAATTTTTTTCAGGGAAAAAATTGCAATTTTTCATATAAATTGAACTGTTTCTGTTGGGAACAGCATTGGCTTCGAATTCTTCAATTAGCAAACTTCCATCATGATTTCTCAGGTAAGTATTATGCTTTAACATTATATAATCATATTTTTCTTAGTGAATTATTAGAATTTAGGAAGATGAGGATGATTTTATTTTCACTTTCATTCATGCTCATTTAACAATGCTTCCGCACTCAAAATTAAATCTCATTTGTACTCTACTTAATTTATCGCAAATAAATCAATAAAATTTATTTAAACATATTGTAAAATTTCATAATATGATTTTAAGAATGTACCAAACCTGTTTTTGAGCGGTTGATAAGAACCTCATAATAGGAAATTTATAAAAAATGTTCTGAAACTTCATAGCTAAAAAACATAATGTTTGCTAAACATCAAATAGGAATAATATTAAAAAGCTCCTTGTAGAAAGTATGGCTTAAAGCTTGCTATGTTGCTCAAAATTAGGTTTTCTAAAAAAACGAGGCAAAAATTAATTTACTCAAAGGAAGTTTTAAAGATGTCGTACTTGCTTATACAATAAATATTACGTATGAAAAAAAATTTCATAATGTACGAATAAAATTTATTCTTCGAATTCAAGAACATAGATTTTATTATAGACAACAGGTTCAAAATAAGTTTCGTCAATTGAAGATGCTAATTCATACTTAAAGTTGACATTTTTGGTTATTCAATATAGTTAGTGGTTATTTTTTTGCGATGACAGTTGTTTGATAAGACACTCGCATACGTCGCTGTAACCAGACATACAAAATCAAAGCTCTTTCTGGAATTTTAAATTTCTTTCAGAATTGGTATCTTTTGCAAAAATAGTTCATTTAAAATCCCCATTGGGCTAGTTGAAGGGAAAAAGACGATACAGGTCAAGATATAATGTAATAAAATTAGTGATGCACTATGAACATATTGTTTTGTAATGTGATAATCTAATATCCAATGGGGTAACTATGTGTTTACTTTAAATTACTTTTTTTATTATTTTTTATTCATATTATGCATTTTGATGGAATTTACTTTACATATCACAAACAAATGATCGTACAAAAAAGAGCGCATAAAACCAGATTAAACTGTAATAAATTTTCAATTTCGATTTTTATATTTAAAATGAATTTTAAATTAGTTTTGCTAAGTACGACTTTTGCTTTCATACTTTTGAAGTTTGACTCAAAGATTCTGACGTTTGCCTTTCATCACCCAGCTTTTCAGCGTATCTCTATATCTATCATATTAGTAAAAAACAACTAATCTCCACTTCAAGACACGCAAAAACAAAACAGAATTCTTTGTTTATTATCAATGTATAATAATATCTAATTCTGCCCTCTCTAGGATCTCGACCTAACTCTCAATCCTAATTTATGACTAAAATAAGAAATCTATCTTACCAATTCACTCATTCTTAATTTACTAACTCTCTTTGGCAATAACAACATAGATTAATGCTATTAGTGAAACTTTCTTGAATCCACAAAATTAACAGAAGAATTTCAATTCGAATAACATTTCTCAGACAGCGAGTCCTTATTCTCTATATCCCTTCCTTTTCCATTAATTTCATTCCTTTTATATACCATTATAACTAAACCACTTCACTTCACTTACATCTTCATCTAATTTATCTAATAATGTTTCCTTTCAGTTGGAAAGAAATTACAATGTTACGCAATTAAACTCGATAGAAGTCCTCGAGATAATGGAAGAAAAAATAGCGAATTGCCCAAAATCACATGATATTTGTCCATAACCATAAAATTTGAAATCGTTTGCTCAAAATTAAAAGTTCAATATTTTTGTCTATATTTGTCAATACTTCTTTTAATAATTTAAAAAGAAATCTCTAAGTAACGGAATCTTCTTTCTACAAACGTTTTGTTTTAATAAGAACAGCTTTTGTTGGTGTCGTATATTCTTAGTTGTGATTAAGAGAGGCCGTGACGCAACAATAATCAGCTAAAAAACTTTAACCAATTCATTCAATCTATCAATAATAATAATATTAACGTGGAGTGGTTAACTAATCTCATCATTAACCAAACATAATAAGGAGGAATTCTACTTGTCTGATACTTCAAATCACAGGATCCGATTCTATTAGGCTTCTAGTCACGTGATCCCAATCTATATACATACGCTTGCTCAGCTCTTATCAATTTATTTAATTCCTGTATCTTCTGCATCCTTTTCACTTCAGCTCTTCTTATATCGATTAAAGTGTCGTTCTTTAAAGTTACTAATAGTCTCCGTGTTGCTTCTAAGTGTGACGTTAGTAAACAACCAATCAATTACTATATAGTATAGCATTGTTATTATATATGTATTTCAGTTCTTTCACAAGGCAAAGTTCTCATATAAGACATTGTAGTCAAGCAACCTTAGGGATTAATCAAAGGGAAATGCACATAAGAACGGCTAATATGTTTACATTTTAAAAGTTTATTAATTTAGCTAAAAAGTTTGTAATAAAAGCTTCGTAATAAACTTTAATAAAGTGTATTAAAATTTATTTGTAATTTGCTTATTGTAAGTGATAATAAAAGTAAATTAATAAAGTTTATACTCATATAATTTTGTTTATTGTTTTCTTGATTGCAGATCGTCACTGTCATCGCAGCCGTAGCTGTCATTTCATCTGCCTTTGAGATCGAGGTACGTGGCTGAAATTTTCAAACGTTGTTTACACAGGGATTTCAGTTAAATATTTTTATGCTGTTTATTTCCCTCAAAATGAAAGCTTTTAATAAAGATAATACACTGAGATTTATATCATCCTTGGAAGCAATAATCATTTCTTTAAAGTGAAACTGATATAAGTAATGAAAAACTATGTTATTATACATATGGTACTAAGATACGAAAATAATTTTTTCAGCACATCCAAATTCTTTATTTTTTTTTAAATATATGTTTTAAGCATAAACCTTTATTGCAAAAAATAACAGAATAATAACAAGGATTTGTTATGGTACTCACGTACATGCATATTTATTTTTATGTTACATTCTTTTTTTTATCATTTTTAAACCAACTACAATTATTACATCAAATTTTAATGCGAAGAGTTTTGTTGTTCACTAGCACAAAAAGTTGTATCAGTATCGATATCTTTATATTATCGACTTTTCTTCTATAACCACTTAAAAAATTATACATATTTCTAAATTATAAATAATTAAAATGATATGGATGAAAATTAAAATAGTCTTGAAGAAATGTATTAAAATAGGCTTACAATTGCTAACATAAGGAAATAAAATAAATGTTATAAAAAGAGTAAAACATAGAATAATAAAGGAGCCTTTATTGTATGGTATCAAAATTAAATTTTATTAACAAATTTTGGCAACTTGGCTATTGCCAAGGACTACGTTTGGCAATTACTCACGCCTCCCAGATTAGAAATCGTTTATATAGAGGCAGCTTGAAATTCCTGACGATTTTTTTGGCCGAATTCATGATTGGCTTTCGTAAATCTCTTTAGTATTCTATGATTACTCTCTACAAGATGGCATGATCTACCAAATCAGGATTGGACAGTTATAGATCTCGCATAATCCCACTTCATGTTGACATCATATACAGTAGAACGGAGTACTCCCTCTACTGCATAAACTTCATGAATAGACTTTTCACAGTGGTGACAATCAACCACTTCACCATTTGCAAAATAACTTAACTCCCGTTTTCTTTCCATTATACTTTTCTAGTTTTGAAATTTCACATCTGCTTAGCCGTAGATGTAGTGTTATCTACGGGCGTATGAAGCTTCGAGCCTTCCTCCAGTTCGGATCTTGAAGAACTGCGAAGTGGCCAGTGAAGTTTAGATATTGTTTTTGCTACACAGTATGTTTGGAAAGGATGGATCTTGTATGGACAATTATGAGATAAAGTTGAATTGCTATTGGTCGTTGGAAATGTTGTTTTAGATACTAATTGATAGTTTTCTTGGGTGACTTTGGAAGTAGGGTGCTGAGATGCTGAATTTTTGTTCGTTGGAGGGAGTGGTTCTTTGGATTGCGATTGAATGCACTGAGATTTAATTTAAGTGGATTAAGCATCGTGGGTGGAACATATATGGAGTTGGATTTGAGAGAGAGACAATGGAAAGAAAAGTTCCAAATTTATAGAAAAATAAAACGTTTAGTAGATTTTAAATTTAAAGTAAGAGATTAGTGGGTATCTTCGGAGTTGAAAAAGATTTGTCTGGAATGTTTAATTGTAGTTACGATTGCGAACTTGTTTGATTATTTTATACTAGTGGGGAAGCTAGAGGCTCTATGATGCCAGCAAAATTCACTTCAACGAGAGATGTACGGAGACTTTTAGTCTCGTAACGTGTATATTAATTTATCAAGAAAGAAAACTGAATTTGTTTCTATGAATTCCAAGTTTTTGAAGAAGCTATATCTAAGTAATAAATATACTTTTTTTTTATTTTAAACCTTTAAATTTGTTAATAAAAATAATTATTCTCACATTTATCCCAAACTCTACACAAATTTTAAAAGTATTTTTATGCTTACCATGCTTAGTTTTGAGAATAATCCTCGAACTTAATTTTTGAGAAAGTTAGTTTCTTTCGATAAGAAGTACAAAACCTTTTTGACCATTTCTATCCCGTCAACATCCGACGCTCTTTTGAATTGTATGAGGCTTGGCAGATAATATATAATTACTGCACCACAACTCGTTTATAATTTCTTGAGGATTTGTGGTCTCAAGAACTTGATCTAGTCTTCCGCTAGACCAATGATCTTCAAATTGAGTTCCGGGGAACCCCAAGTTCCACGAGTTAAATTGTATGAAAAAAATCAAAATAAAATTCGAAAAAATTATAGAACATCCACACTAATTGAGTTAAGATATCAGAAGCTTTACATGTGGTCTACCGACGTCCATAACGCGATATCAGCAGAGACGTTAGTGTATAATTAGTTACAGATTTTCAATTGTTCAATCGATACATATGCAAAATAGATTCACGTTCGCTGCTGAGTTTGCATGATCGCGATTATCTAAAGGCGAACTACCATTGCGTGCTGCATGAAAAAACTTTTTAACGGAGCAATGAAAATAAAAATAAAAACAAATTAAATAACAGACAAGATAAGTAGGTGATACCTGGAGCACGAAGTAAAGCTTGTAAAGATTCAATTACTTTAATTTTATATTAAAATATTTTTTATAAGAAAGAACAATTATTCTCTTTCGTGGTTTTTGCACATTAAGTACCTGTAACATATTGATCAACTTTAAATTTTATTTTAAAAAATATATTTTTAAGAGGGAGATAGGGCTTTGAGAAACCCTCATGATTCTAAGAATTCCACGAATGAAAAAAGTGTGAAGCCCACTGCACTACAATATGTGGATATAAGTCACAGGAACAATAAATGTTCGGTAATCATTGAGAAACAGAAAAGTTTGATTAATGTTAATTTTCAAGTAGATTGGAAACGAAATAGGAAGAAGTCAACTATACAATCCACAACCCTAAGACCGTTGAACAAATAAATATGTTTTTTTAAATACTGCGATAAGCGATAATATAGGCTTAGGAAAATTTAACTAAGTCAATTTACATACTTATTTTGAAGAAGTCACATTCATAAAACGGTTTATATAAAAATAATTTTATGAAACTTCACAGAAATAAGAAATATATATAATGTTACTCATGATATTTCGAATGAAGGAAGTATTCTCATTTTAAAGAATTATTTTAAATAAACTTACGTCTATTCTCAACAGCCTATACACCATGCTCCCCAGCCCTTCAAGTTCGGGTACAGCGTAAAGGACAAGCATGGCGAACAGCATCGTGAGGAAGTTGGAGACGGACACGCCGTCCAGGGAAGCTACGGATTCACCGACGACAGAGGTGTCCACCGACAGGTCAACTACGTCGCTGACAAAGCCGGATTCAGGGCCCAGGTCAAGACAAACGAACCCGGAACTGCCAACCAGGACCCCGCTGCCGTGCACATCATCTCTAATGCACAATACGGACATGGAGGATACTATGGAGGCGCTGCAGCTCCCATTGTTGCAGGTGTACCCATAGGATATGTGGGTTATTAGTGTAACCAAGAATTACTCTTCGAAACCATGTGTGATA
>BMAW01003397.1:0-11777 GCA_019974015.1 Nephila pilipes
ATTAAAGAAATCCTTGAAAAGCAAATTAAAATAACTAATATAAAATTGATTACAACGAATTAAACATACTAAAACTTTAAAACAATACTCGATTAAGTAACAGAAAACTTATGAGAGAAAGCTCAGTTAAAGAGAAGCGAAAATCTAAAATAATGAAAATAATGTAATTAAGACTGTTCCATACTTTGGAATGAAATAATATGTATTTATAACGTTATTACTGATTAAACCATCCCCCTTCAGTGAATTGCATTATATTAAAATATGGTAACAAACCAAAAATCAGCAATTTCAGAAAATAAACCAAAGAAAAAAGAAGAAAGTAAACATAGTACATAAAAAGACAAATTAAATTAATCCACAGCAAAATATACCTAAATAAATAGCTAACAAAAATTGTAAAATCAATTAAAAAACTGAAAAAATATTAATTAACAAAAAAAACTTAATAATTAAACAAAAATTAAGCATACAAAAACAAAAAGTAAGAAAATAAATAAATATTAATGGCACGTCATCAGAAATAGTGTACAAACTTTTTAACGATAGCAAACATCAACTGGAAGTAATTACACAACCATATAAAACACGCGCGCGCGCGCGTGTGTGTGTGTGTGTGTGTGTGTAGCACATCTTTCATAGTTTTGTTACTTTGCATCATACATTTAAACATTTAACAGTGTGAGACTTGAGGAACAAATAAATTCTTATCTACTTTATGATCATGAACTCTTCAGTTCTGAAATATTCGTTTTCACATATATGCTGCAGTATCCATTTTGTAATTCAGATTAATAATCTTCTACTGTCGAATCTCAGCATGTATTAAGATTCGAAGGTACTTGTGAATCAGTATCTGTGCCTCAGTGAAAACATTCACTTGAAAATACAATTTTCTGCATTAATATGTTGTACCACAAACATCCTTTCGTGTAGAAATAACACATTTTTCTATGATAAAGTGAATAAGATCTAATTTGTCAAAATGATGTTTTCAAAAACTAGAGAATAAAATTTATCGCTTTCAAAAAAAAAACGTAGTTATTAGGTTTCCTCATATTTGCGTGACGCTTTTACTATCTGCAGAGTTCAACATCCTATTGCAAGCCGTTATCAAAAGAATAATATTTTGATTTTCGATGACAAAGTAAAAATATATATTTAGTTAATGAAAGAAGTCTTATTGTTTTTTGTTCTTACTCAAAATCGATCGATGCACAGCGATCAGTTTCTCTTTCAAATAGCGTGAATGTTCTTTAATGTAAAGTGAAACCTTAACTTGCATATAAGAGTTTCGCTGATTAAAGTAAAACTATTTAAAATTTCTGTCAACTTACCACTTTGAATTTTTGAAAGCAATTTTGATCGTATATTGTTTTTATTCATCCTCCAAAAAAGTTGTAGAAAACCTCATTTGTTTACAATTAAATGAATCGAGAAATGCAAAAAAAAAAGTTCTACGTGTTTATTTTTTTACAGATTTCCGAAAGTTTTATGAAACATATATAAAGTAAACTTAAATCCGGAAAATCTAATCATTCAACAGAATACAAAAGTGTTTTGAAAGTCGGAGAAATAGTATTAAAAAAAAAATTTCCTCTGATTTAATAATCTATGATTGGTGTTCCGAGATGTTATAGGGATTGCTTAATCCTCGTTTTCTTTAAAACAAAGACCAAATATCATATAGATATACATTAGTATTCATATTTGAAAGAATTAACATAAAAGCCTGTTAAAAAATTATTTTTAGTTTTAAACTATAAGTCATATTTTTAATCTCTTAAAGATATGAAACATTGCATAGATTTTAAAGACGGATAGTATTAACGTAAATGCCTTAAATATGCTGAAAAATAAATAATTCATTTAAAGAATAAACAAAATTTAATTTAAAAAAAAATTGGACCTTTTTCTTTACCTCTAGTGGTATGATCAAAAAAAATTCAAAACATTTTATCTTGAAAATAAGATAACTTGATATCAGTCTATGTTTCGATGTAAAAAATTGGGCCTGTATATTCTGTGATATCACATAACTTCTCTGATACTAATCATAAAGTAAAAATGATAATTGTTCTATTCTTTGTAATGTACTAATAGAACTTAAAATAAAACAGTTAACTTAGTTAATTATTTTTTAAAGAAATACATCCACGTACAAATCATATAATTTAATTTTTTTGTGTATAAAATAGTAACTTTTAAAACTCTCAAGCCTAACATAATTCCCTTCCTTTTTAATTTTAGACCAATTTTTTCCAAATATATTTCTTTAGCATGGATACCAGGTATTTTATCCATAAATTCGAAGCTTTAAAGGATCCATAATATGCAGTATAACTTCCTAATCTTGAAGAAAAGTATTATGAATTTTTCATTCTGTATATTTATAAATGCAGATTTACTAGTAAATTTCGTAGTTGTGAAGGGTTCTTATTTAGTAACATTTCCCTTAAACTGAGTAATCAGAAAATAGATTCTAAGTTTATAATTATTTAAAGAAGAGTGCCTTTTCCAAGCATACAAAAGCGAGTTCGTCAGTCTCGATACCACGCCCTGAAGCCCAAAATAGCAAATCGACGATGGCAGCACAGAAGTCAATTTTTAGTGCTTAAGGTTTATTTTTATATCTGTGGCAATCCAGAAAAATTGGAGGGAAAGTTTATACTGAGCAGATATGTATTCAATTAATTAGTTTCGTTATCAAAAAATAACAAAGAGAGCAGAAAAAATATTAACACTGTAGAAATATTAAAAAATGTTTTCCAAGTTGCTATGAACATTTCAGTGTCAATGACTTTTAACAGATGATCATTTCTTTTTTCTTTTTTTTTTTAGTAGAGCTCTCGTTTTAAATCACGTAATACAAATGAAAACTTATATTAAAAAATTAGTCCGATGGCCGAAATGAAAATATGTATTGAAAAAAATACATATTTAAATTAAATTAAATAATTCTTTAAAAATGAAAGGAATTAGTTTGTTCCAAACGAAACGAAAACTTGCACTTTATTTCCTACTTTCAAAAGATTCTTTTCAAGTAACTCTATTATTCGCTATTGCTGAGCACATTTCTGATTCTTATTTTAACATTATCATATATATAATTTATATTTCTTAAAAATAGTTCACTAAGTACTTACAATTGCAATTACATCCCAAATAACCTGCATAGTGAACAATAGGGATGTTCGAAATTAAAAATTATGTTTATTGTTCAGTACTCAAATAGATTAACAGCTTTGTGTGTCAGTACTAAATCATAATTTTATGTCTCCCGTCTACCAGCTATTTTATATTTCATTAACGTAACGTTAAATTCTATGGAATTTCCAAGAATATGCTCAAAACTTTATTATTTTATGTATTAAAAGGCAAAAAAGAACATCCGAAAGAGAGAAAAATATTGAAAATTTCTGTGAAATTACATTTTCTCCACTTGAAAGTATTTTATAGTATATTCTGAAGACCAGAAAACCCACAAACAAATCATTAAAATAAGGGTACAAATATTTATATTTCTCAAAAAAGTTCACTAAGTACTTACAATTACAATTACATCCCAAATAACCTGCACAGTGAACAATAGGGATGTTCGAAATGTTTAAATGTAGGAGAAGAAATGTAAGTTCTCCGTCAGAAGAGCTTAATATTTTATCTGTCGGGTGCTCTTTATTTATTTTTTTTTTTTCATTCAAATAGAAAAGATAGTAAAGATTTGAGAACGGTAGTAGAAATTCCATAGGATTAACATTTTGTTCACTAAACCAAAATGGCCAGCAAATGGGAACCTTAAAACAATTAAAACTTCATTTACCAGTCATTCTTCGTTTTCAATTTATAGTCAGATTTATCTTGTGTAAGTGTGTGGTAAATTGTGTGTGTGTGTGTGTGTGTGTGTGTGTGTGTAGTGGCTGTTGGTAGTATTGAGCAGTAGTAGTGTGTGTGTTACTGGTAGTAATGTGTGTGTGTGTTTCATGAATTAATTTAAAATTCTTGATATAATGTTATAACAATGGGGAGGGGCTATTCAGATTCTTCTATTAATTACCTTGGAGACTCTTTATACAAATTACGAAAAATAAAATATCAACAAATTAAATGAAACGGGATCTAGGCAAATTAATTAAACAAAAGGAGTGTTATAAAGTGATATAAAGTGGAAATTAATTTAATTTCCGAGTAATATTCATGACTTTATTAATGATCTCATATTTATTTCAATGCTGTTTGAGCTTAACATAGACGAATAAAATTCAAACTTAGAGCAGTTTATCAAACCAAAAAAATATTTCAATAATCTTATTTTACTATCCTATTGAATGAGGCATATTTTATTATACTGCTTCTATGTGAATCAACTCATTTTTTCTGCTATAAAACACCTCTTGTATTGTAATGCCGTATTGGGTCTTAATTTAAAATGCCAACAATGAAAAATGACCTATTTGTAATAAATAGGGTTATATATATGATATAACTACATATAAATTTATATTAGCAACCGAAGGAACGTTTGTTTTTGAACAATCGCAAAATGTCGTTCCTGGTCACTTCTCAAAATAAAATGTCAAATGCACGTGACTCGTTTAACCTAATTTGACATTTTCCAACCGATTTACAATTGTTCCGATTTAAATTGCAGTCACCTCATTGAAGTATTAGTGTTAGGAATGGATATTAATAAGTGAAAAAATTTATTTTACTTTTATTTTTCGGCTGCAAATATTACATTTAACTTAAATGTATCCAATTTAATAATTTATCGTTTGCTTTAATTTCAATATCTGAAAAGAATATTATTGTTCCACGTCAATACTTTATCATTTGCTTTTTTTCCCCAATATTCAGTTGAATAACTTAGTAATCATTTTTAAAAAGGTCAGCAACTTTGGTGGCTAATTCTGCTCTTTGAAAAATTTATATAGAGCAATATGTTATTTTAATATTTAGGACATTCTATAGTTTTAAAATGCATTCTGTGTTAAGTCCCATTCTTTGACATTAAGTGAAGACAATTATGATATTTTGCCTTAAGGCGGTTAGGGGTAAGATATTTCATTTTGAAAATAGTTATCTATAAATAATAACTATAATAAAAAAAATCTATGCAAAGTTTTACAAAGAACAGATTTAGGTACCCAAAGTGTGCTTTTTTTATAATAATTATTGAGTCACTCAATTAAATATAAGAATTAAAATAAAAGATGAAACGTCGAGAAAGGGACAATAGTAAACTTTCCTATATTAAAATGTGGCCGCGGTAGCCTAGTGGTCATGGTTTCGGATTCGTGAACGGTGGTTTTCGTTCAGTCGCGAATTCAATCCTTGGGGGCTAGACTCTCCTTGAAACCGGGGCTGATGCACGTTAAATCTATCGGGGCCCAAAGTCCTCCCGTTGGCACTGTGTGGAAGTTAGGTGAGGGGGTATTCCAACTCGGGTGTCGTCCTCGTCACTTGACCGAGTTCCGTCGCCAATAGCCCTCATGTTGCCTCTCGTGCGATGATAAAAAAAAAACTAAACTAAACCGATATTAAAATTAAAGGAAACGATAAATGTTATTAAATTGAATATTATATCAGAGCTAGAAACATGTAATTAAAATTATAAAATTGAATATATTTAAGCTAAATGAAATTAAAATTGAAACAAACAATCCCAAATTTAAAACTGATCTGGTACGCCAAAAAGTCTCACCTAAAACAATATAGCCCCTTCGGTGGCTAGTTATTGTAATCGATCCTCAATACCCCAATAGCTCTCGTATTGCTTCGAGGGCGACGTTAATAAAGCCAACCACCTCAATACCCCCTCTATAATCCAGCACTTCACCTTTCTGGCTCTGTCAATAATACAACATTTATAGTATTATTAGCTGACTAGGCATAGAAAAATTCAGCCTAATGGTTATGGTTGCGATCTTGCAGAAAGAGTTTCGTCTCTTCGCGTGTTCGAGCCCTGGCGCCGCTGTGTAGCGGGGCTAATGCGCATTAAATCTGGTCGAGGTCCCAAGTCCTCAAGATGGCGTGGTGTGGAAGTTTGGAGAGTCAGGTGTCGTCATGTTCACTTGATCGAAATTCAAATTGTGAGTTACGTCGCCAACAGGACACACGTTGTTTCTCAGGGTTCCGCTAATAAAAAGCATTCTCAATCGTACAAAATTATTTTATGCCTTCTACTTGAATAGAATAATATAAGTATCAATACAATACACTGACTTTTTTGTAGTTATGGTTAATCTATATGTTTGATACTTTATTAACGTATTCTGTATAGAATTTTAAGCAACAATACTTCATATGTAATATATATAACTTTTGCTGTTTAAATGTTTTATTTTCAATGATTTTCCAGTATTCCAGCTTTATCAGTAATCAGATGGTACTCTGGTGTGATATCTGACGGCTTGCAAAATAGAACTGTATTTTATAGTAATTTATCGCATTTTTCTGTCAAGGAAATGCACATTTTCAATGGCTTTTTGTTTACATATAACTTTCTCAAAATGTTTTGCAATTTTGGTATTCAAAATGTTTCTAGCTATTCAAATTTTACCTGAAATTCACAAGATTTTAAAATTGTTTTCTTTTTGTCGCATAATGAAGAAACTCGCCAATGTGTGTGGGGTTAGTAATTATCTTGATTATTCATTTAAAAACTTCACAATATAAATACTATTTAGAGAAATTTTTCAGAAAAAAATGCATTACTATGCTAAAATCGACTGGAGAGGCACAACTGCTTTTTTTTTTCTTTTTAAAAAGTTCATATGACTTCACAGGTTTTTGTTATTTCACTAATTATTTAAGCTTATTAAGGTTTTATATACAATCTAAGAATTTACTAAATACTAACTCAGGAATCAAATGCAAATCAAGAACTTGTCAAGAACAAGAACACAAGAAACAACACTGCAGTAAAACAACAAAATAAATGCTTTGCAGACTTGGTTTGGACATTTTGGTTGGAATTTTCTGTTCAGTTATATTATTTTATTTATGCATGAAATTATGACAATTAAAGCACGTGCCCCCGTGCTCACTTCCTGGATCCGCCACTGCTACTTTGGCAATTAGCGGGTAATCCTTTTAAAAAAGAAACGTGATTCACAGCATCAGTCATTCTTTTCGTCTGTATCCATGAATGCTATTGTACTCTTAACAAGAAAACGCATTTCTTTTCAGTTCTTTGACTCTCTTGCATAAAGCAGTTTCGATAAATGACAAGGGAAGACATAAAATTCTGAACCGAATGTAGTCTATAGAACGGAACAAAATCACTGTGAAAATTATATGACTAACTATAAGAGCGAGTCTTAGACAATCTGAAAACACTGTTTATATTTGTTTTCTTTTTCTGGTGTTTTTTAAAAAATTCTTATTTATATATGTTCGTTGAGAACTGGGCTCGAGCCTTAATGTCTTTAAAGACCTGTCGTGTAGCTGATGCATGTTAAATCTGTTGAAGCTCAAAGTCCTCCCGTTAGTGTGGTGTGGAAGTTAGGAATGGAGGTGCCAGATCAGGTTTGTTCCTCATCATTTGACAGAGGTCCGTCGCCAATGACCCTCGTGTTATTTCTAGCGTGACGTTAATAAAACCAAACCAAACCTATTTGTATTTGAATCAAGATATCATTTTGATGTTATCAATAAAAAATTTAGGTAATAATTTTTATATGAAATTTATTTAAATCCTTTAAGGTAACTATCATTTTAGAAGTAGAATATTTTTTGTACAAATATCGCAATATATAGTGTGTTTACATATTTCAATAAATATACACACATTACATAGTACAACAAATAAGTACTTATTCATTTCATTTAATCCCAGTAAGATCGTGTTAAATGTTAAAACCGTACATGAAAGTAATTTTATGCTATGCAAATTTCATCTAAAATTGTTAAATAAATAGTCTAAATTCTTAATTAACAATTCGTTTGATATAATCACTCTATAACAAAATTTTCTTTAACTAGTTATTGAAAAGTTTAGAAGAAGAAAAAACAGATTAAGTAATTTAATAAATTCAGGCTCTTATCAATGAAAAGATAACAACTATAACTTCCCTTTGAAAAAAAAACATTGTCAATCCATACTATAATCATCGCTATATGATATTTCGAAGATAACGTTCACAATGCTATCATTCATCACAAAGGAGATAATGTGATACAGTAGTCTCACATTGAAACGTCACAACGCTAGCGTGATGAGAGACCGGAATCAGTCAAACGTCACTACTTTGTTATAGCGAGACGTCACTGTGTTGTCATAATCCAGGACCACAGAAACGGAACTGAAATGGATATTCGATCATTATAGTGGCTTCTTAGGGTCTTAGCTTCTAGGGTCTCTACTTTGATTCAAGTGACGTTCTTTGACATCCATTAGAATTTGAGTGAAGGGAACTGGGGTGCTTGTACAACTCTGAGAAAAGGAAAATAAGTTTTTTTATGCACTCTACTCACTCATTGTCGGATTTAGGATGGGTTTTGTGGACGACAATTCAACGCCTCGTCCAATCAAAAAGAACCTTCCCTGCATGGTCAGAAAAGTTAATATAAAAATAATTTAAAGATTTAAGTAGATATAAATTATGTAAAATACAATTACTTCGCATAATTCATTGAGATATATTTTATAAAAAAAATAAATCTAGATTTTGATTTAATTTGATTGCTTACTAACGTTGAACTTAAGGTATGTGTCTACTTTCGGATCACTTTTTTTCAAAAAAAAAAAAAGAAAGAAAGAAAAAATTATGAAATATTTGTGTTTTTAGCTACAATTGCCTATAAAATTGTAAACTCAAAAGTCCTTTTAATGAACTTTTTTTTTTATTTTTCAAATATCAGCCATATTTGCCTATAATTTAGTAAAAATTGACATTTACGCTAAAGTTCATATAACAAATTCTAATTAATATATTTCACTTTTTGTTTCAACAATATATTTAATACACATATGTTGGGAAGCAAAAAAAAATGCGATTATCTCTTAAACTTACTGGGTTATACCAACACTTATGAACACAGCATGATTTTACAGAAAAATATAATACTTTTTTTTAAATAGAAATACCTCCAAAATAAATAGTTATTTACTTAAAAGCTATGTTTGAAATTCACACCATACCTAGAGATATAAGAAACACCGTGGTAAAATTTCATCTGAATAAATGAAATACTTTTTAAGAAATGAGATTTTTCGTAATCCAAAAAATTAAAATCCCAGTTTTTCAGAAAATGCAAATAAAGAATGTGTAATGTTTCTTAAATATATATATATATACTTACATTAATGCGTTAACTAACTATCCAGAAACAAATGCAAACCATTTTTGAAATCGAAAATATGTGGTCTATAATAAAAAGTAATCAAGAAACTTGAAAATTTTCACGAAAACGGTGATTTTTGGGTAGGCACATGTCTTAAAGTGATATAAAGCGCTAATGGCGACAGTCCTCATAATTTTGTACCACGATCTAGTGTCGAGGACGGCACCTAAGCTTACATCCCACTCTCCTTACAACCATGACATCCCAACTTGAGGAATTTGAGCCCCGACATATTTAACTCCACATGACTAACAAATCTGAGATAATAATTTCTAATAAAAAGAGAAACATTTTTTTCTTTTTTTTTTTCCCCGAGAGCTATTATTTAACCAAAGAATTACATATGTGATGATCGAATAAAAAAATTTATTACTCAAAAATGTAAAAAAGTATTACTCTTTTAATATATTTAATATTCGATGAATATTTGTACTGTGTAATTCTCATAAATTTTAATGCTAGTTATGCTTACAAAAGTTTTTTTTTCTTACGTTATACATAAGAACCGCATATCCAAATGCTTCAAATTATTCAAAAGTTTTGTTTACTTTCTGCTGCTTTTAATTTTACCTTTATAAGAAAAGGTAGAAAAAAATCAGCTTTTTGATAAAATAACGAATGAGTAGATACAAATAACCCAAATTTAGATTGATAGGGCAGACTCTAAAGCAATATTAGTCCAGCTCCCTAAAGTTTAAAAATTACGTTTTCGATAAACTCGAGTATTTTTAATTTGCTTTTAAAAATTATTATTCAGTTTCTTATCAATTCGCAAGTTTTATTTTCTCTTATGCTTCTAAACTGGGTTTAAAACGCTGATCTACATATTTTAACGAAAAATTTTGCAGAAAATCTACAGCTTGCTATTTCGATGTCTTAAAAATTATTTTACATTGTTTAATTTACTTTAAACCTTATTTTTCAACATACACATGATATAGAATTTAAAAAAAAAAAAAAATTCACCTCACAAAAAAAAAAAATAAGGATGGGAGAAATTTTTATAAGATATTTCACAAAACAGATGAACATTTTTTTTTTTTTTTTTTTTTTTTTTTTTTTTTTTTTTTTTTTATATATATATATATATATATTGATAAAAATAACACGTTTTTAACATTTCCGTTAAATTAAATTTCTTCCTTGCCTCATCATACATCTTCAACACTACAGTTATTTAAAAAGATCTTTTGAAATAGTAGAATGCATATCATATCAAAACTAAGTTCACTTTTAAGTAAATAAATAATGAATTTATTTGCCATCAAAAGGGCTTTTATCTTTGTTCAGTCATAAAAGGTCGACCATGTCCATTTTTCAAAATAAAGAATTTAATGCATGCGACTGTTTAATCTAATTTGATTTCTTCCAACTAATTCGCACTGTTTCAGTTTGAAATGTAGTGACCTCATTAAAGTATTAGTTTTAAACATAGATAAATGCCTAAAGGTTTATTTTATTTAAATTTTGCGGCAGTTATAGTTACAATTAGCTCGAAATATATTCAATTTTATAATTTATCATTTGCTTCAATTTTAATATTTAAACAGTTAATTTGAATTGTATCGCCATATCTATAAAATGTTTTAAAACAGAATTTAAATCGTGCGGAGTGTACGATATTGTATTTAGTAATCCCAAACCTCTGAATGGAAGATTTGGATAATAATTACTTTTTAAAAAGTTAGCACCTTTGCTGACTAAATCTGTTCTTCGCAAAACTTTTTATAGAACAATTTTTACTTATGCTAACAAACTGACGTTTTGAGAAAATGGCGTAAAAAATGTGTGAGTATAAAACAAGGATACAGGGTGTTAGGTTCAAAAGATTGACATTGTAATGCAATATGTTTATAATAATTACATTTAGTTTGTTAAAGGTATTTTTGTGTGGCTAAGACATTTCTAATTTAATATCTACTTTCTAAGACAATTGCTAATTATTGTAAAGATATATTTAATTTAATTTTCATCTTTTGCTCTTATTTTAATATTTAGTGTATTAATTTACATTTATGGTGGAATCGTCTGTTTTTATTATTTTAGTTGTTAACATTGGCAACGTTTTTGCACTTTAGAAAGTTTCACTTGTGATAATAGATATGCATTTGTTAATCTTAAGAAAGTATTTATTTTTCTTGAAAGTAATTACTTCTGTAGTACCTGTGGATCGGATATACGCTTACTTTACGCTGATTAATATAATTTTTGAATAATTTTTTTTGAGAACTTAACAGAAAGAAGAAAAAAAAATTAGCACATGTTAAAATAAAATTAGCAAAGCCAATTTAAATTTTTTTTTTCTTCCTTTTTTTTTTACTTTTCCATCGTCATTTCTGATCATAAATTAGGCATAAAAGTTTTGAAAAGTGAAGCGAGATAACTGTATTTCCTTGTTACATTTTTTTTTTTTTTTTTTTTTTTTTTTTTTT
>BMAW01003411.1:0-20809 GCA_019974015.1 Nephila pilipes
TAATAAGTAATAAATATATTAAGATAACTAACTTATATAATTCAAACAATTAAGCTGTAGGAAAATTAAAAATTATTTCCTCTATTCGATAATAGTGAGGTAGCTTTACATCTAAATATACTCTGCATTAATTTTTGACCTTCACTAACAATTTGCAAAGGAACAGTTTGAAAGAACCAGTCAAACAATGTGTTATTAAGGTAGTCAAACAGTGGGTCACGCAGGTGTAGAATGTATCCTACTTTAATTAAATGTCGAAATCAGGAACGCTATTGCCCAAGCTATGAACAAGAAGTTTCCCACTAAATATATTCAAAATAATTTATATATGTATTTTAAAAGACACTTAACATTAGTGTTAAAGGATATAAGACTGCACTAATAGTATTATGTTGTACACCTACTTACGTTACCTTACACTACGTACAAATAAGGAAAATCCACATTTACTCATGAAGCAACCAATCATTCCTAACTATTTTATGCTGAATTTTTTCTGAAGATATATTAAGGAAACTTGAGAAAGAATTAATAACTTACTATACAAGTTTTTACGAAGCTCAAGGGCAAAAAATTGAGGGTTATATAAGAGCAGAACAAGAGTTAAACTGACAGACGGCTTTGTAATGGAAAGTGTACAGAGCGAGTTTTGTTACACATTCTGATTTTCACCATGGATTTCAGGGAGCATGGCCTTTCCTGATTACTGTACGTCGTTATGCTTCCTGAAAAATTGCTTATTTAAATGTTTATTATGAATCCTTAAATTTTTGCCAATGAGTTTCGAAACTTTCAGGAGCAATGAAGAAAAGTGCAAGCCTCAAAATTCTTATTGGCTATGACCTTTTGCTGATTACTGTACATCTTGATGCATATAAAAATACACAGTAGAAATGACGATATGTATGAAAACTCACTCATTATGCTTTTCATTACTGCGCAGTCTAGCGGCTCACCGCATGCTCTCTGGTTGTGCATTGTTTGGTGATAATTGCTTTTTTAGATGTTTTCTGTCACCCCTTAAATTTTTGCTCTTGAGTTTCGAAACAGCCTGTACTTTATCATATGAGATAAAGATTTTATAATATTTAATTATTATTGTATTAATTGTTATTTATAATATTTAGTTTTTACATGTGCTTAATATTTAATAATAAATATATTCACAATAATAAATTAAGTATTATTGAAACTAGCATTTTTTTTTCTAATATGCATCCATACTCAATCTGCACTTCCTAATTAATACCCGTTCACATCCATAAAATTTTTCTCATAATGTACTCCATTCATTTTTAACCTATAAATATAGAGTCGGATCCCATTAATGTTCTTTATTCTGGTTCCATGTTTACTATACCACGAATTGCATTATTATTATTAATTCAGCTATAATTAAGACTTCAGTACTGACATAAATTTTCTGTGATGCATTTACACTATTTGAATTATAATGTAATTGATTTATGTAAGATAAAAAAATATAACTCTTATGATTTCATCAGTATGAAATAATTGAACTAACATGCAATCTAACTGATCATGAGATCTTGAAATAAACGTCTTAATAAAAATGCCGAAAAAATCTCTTTTCAAACAATGCTGATTCACTTCCAATCCAGACATTCATATTAATGAAAAAAAAGTAAAGGACCCACTCTTAGCCTAAAACTTACGAAAAGTGTGTCTCTATAATAAATAAAACTGTGTCTCTATATAATAGTGTATTCAAATAAAAGTGTACATATATATAATCTCTTTCGAAAAGTGTGTCAATCTCCGCCTAGTTGGATGTTCACCTTCTCTCTTTTGAGACGAAATTCGCCGTCTGCATTTTACGATAAAGGGACTGGAGGATATAGTCTTTTCTTAAAAGATTTTTACTTTACCTCTAAGCTTCTTTGATTCTCGTTTTTACCTACACTTGTCTCATTTCTCTTTATTCTCTCTTATAATTCTAATTACAACTTCTTGTTTTGTTTATTCTACATAAACAGAAATAGGCAGTTTAGTATATAAAATTGAAGGAAAAACTATGGTATTAATTTCTGCTCTTAACTGGAAGACCTGACGTCATTTGAAAAAGAATTAACCTGAATCGCATAGTGAACTAGGGAGTTAACAGACTATGAGTCAAATGGGTCTGCATGTAGCTTCAAAATTTATATTCATTATTTATTAACATTAAATAAAGTTACTAAATGTTCCAATTAATTTTTTAAAAGTAAAACGAGATCCCTCAAACTAAAAAAAAATCCAAAAAATAAATATACTTCTCTCTATTCAAGAAATACTCATCAAAGATCAAAATTTATCCTTGACAAAATTAAATATATGAATCAAAATAACCATGTAATTTACATAAGAAAATGAAAATTTATTTGAAAATCAACGAGAATAAATGAAGCTTCTTTTGATAAGTATAAAAAATATTTCAATGAGTAAACGAATTAGTTGCGATAGTTAAACAAATTCCTTAACATCTTACACATTGAATAAAAGATAATCATGTTTCACCGCATAACGCCCTTTCCAAGTGTTTAATTCTATTCCCACTCTCCGTAAGGCGTCTGTTAGCGGAATAATCGATCACCAAAAGACAATAATGCTCGAAACCGTTCCTCACCGAAACCGCAAATGAGAATCTCAAATAAAGAGATTGAAATCTCTGCGATTTCCTTAATTACGTCCAATGGGAGGAGGCAGGCATTATATTTGTCCATTCATCAGTTCCGGAGGGTTTAAAGAGTCATTATGGAGTCATTAATGTGTCACGGAAAGACTGTCAGGTTCTCTTCCCTTCCACTATTCAATGTGCGCGGATAACCATCATCTGAAGGACCACGTTCAAAGCAATAGAAAAGGAATTAGCTTGATTTTGGAGGGCGTGACAGAAAAACATTAATTGCGTGAGAAGTTATATAATAATCTGGAAGGAAGTTATGTAAAAAAAACAAGTTATTTTTCCTTAGTAGAGATTTATTAATGATGGAGAATTGCATATTAAACTTATTTCAAGTCTTATTTTGGTCACATTCTTGTTTTGTTATTTCAAATGATTTACAAGGAGTGTTTTGATAGGGATTTCCCCATTTTGACATGAGCTGACTCTTATTGTTCGTTTTGAACCTCAGATTAACGCTATTAGTGGTTAGTATTTCAATATAAATTTGTTTTGATGCCGAAAGTACGAATATCATAGACTTTTATTAGAATTTTCCTCTAATTTTCAATATCACCATAGACACCTCAGCACTGTTAGTAAGAGATGGTGTGGCCTGTAGAGTGAGGTGCTTATGTTTACGGAGCTTTTATGTTGTGCATTCAATTACCGTTTGAATCTTTATTTGTCTTTTAACAGTAAAACACTTTCATATTATCAAAAAAATCACACTGTCTTCTAAACTGTAAAATTTCTAATCGATTATTCTCAATACTTCAATAGGGATTTTATAAGTAAACTGATTAATTTAAAATGAGTTCGTCATCACCTTCCCACTGAAACGTGGTTGTTCCCTCGATCATGAAACAAGTGATTTGAATTTGGGACGTTCCATTTTGGTCACTTTCATTCTACCCATGAAAAACTGCAAAGATAAGTGAGAATTTCCCTTTAAAAATAGGAATAACAATTTCAGGAGGAAGGAGCACTTTTTCCCTCTTTGTGGTTGATCTCCATCCGCCCTGAAGGAACGTCACATGAGAAGTTCTACAATAATTTAGCAAATTCACGCGCAGCATTCGACATTCACACACACACTGACTCGGACATATTCACACATACATATCACATTCGCGAGACACACAAAAAACTTACATATCTTAAAGCAAATAACTTTAGCGATTGGGACGCCACTGTAATCCTACTCCACGTATGTAATTGTTAACTTCAAATGATCTTGTTTAAATAAACTAATAAGTACACCAATAAGAAACTTTCAATTGAGTCGTTGTTCTTGATTCTTATTCTATGTTATCATCTGTGAGTGGAGGCTCTTCTATCCACTGTACGATAACTCGGACTTTTTGTTAAATTAAAAATACGTTTTCTCAAATTATAGGTTTTAAATAAACAGCTAAATTCAGAGAACTGAGTTTTACATCACTAGCCTACTCAATGAATAGCCTACTCAATACGTCGGTTGATGACGGTGCGTAAGTTATCTCGGATACCTAAGATGAAAGAAACGAGAAAAAAACCAAAAATGTCCAAAACGTTTGCTCCTTCGGTGTGAAACCACATATGTATCTAGTGACATTGAAATATCTACACATACAGCATTAATCCATAGTTAAAACGAACAATTTTAGACATCTAGTGTCAAAATTGGTAATCTTTTGGGTGATGGCATATAATTACTCTTTTTGGAAATGTATATAGCTCATTTAGAAATTTTTAATTAACAAATATTTTTTTATTATAAAATCTACATTGATTGGCGTCAACTTTAATAATCGTGTCTCGTAAAGAGAATTTAATTTAAACAATATATTTCATTTTTTGTTTTACTTTTTGTAGATTTAAATTGCTATTGAATAATTTCATATATATTTTCCGAATTAGTAGAATTTTGTAAATATTGTGATAGTTGATAAAATTTTGATAGTTGTCTAGCTCCTTCAATCCCTGGTGATAAGACATTGTGCGTAGTTGTGCGTTTCAGTATTGTTTGGAAAAAATGCGTCGAAGGACGTCTCTATGTGAATGAGAAAACATGGACTGAATCCCGTCGTATCCTGTTCTGCAGAGTTATATACGAAGGTCACAAAGGGTATAATATAAACTCAATTTCTTTGTTCGACATCTATGTACATGAACAGCATGTCCGCTAACGTTCGAATAAATGCTTTTGTCAACCCATTTGCCTGTGTGCGATAGGCAGTCTTCAGATGCGAAGTCTGGCATTACTGATTAATGTTTTCACAAAATTTGATAAGAACGAACGCCCGCGATCTCTTATCATTTCTCTGGGAGCACCGTGTTTGAATATGATTTCATCAACAATGAAGTTAGTGGCTTAGATTGCCTCAGAAGTTGATGATGCTTTTGAAACCATGAATTTCGTCAAGTAATCAGTACAAAAATTATCCCTCTGTTTCCGTTTTGTGTAAATGGAACGCGTCCTAGTAGAACAATTACGATTTTTGCAAATCATACGTCTAGTGGCTTTATCGGTTGAAGTTGACCTACTGGTAGTTTTTTGACATTATCTGGAAAGTGACACATATCTGCGAATGCTGCCATAAAGTCCTAGCCAATATTATTTTCTTCTAATTTGGTCATAGATCTTAGCAAACTCTAAAGAACCAGCAGTTGGTGCATCATAGTAATTCTTTAGAACATCAGGTCTAAGTTGTTTTGGTATGACCAAGAACTATTGCTGTCCAATAGGATCATAGAATATTTTATTCAATACATCGTCTCTCATATTATAACTTCTATATTAATTATCTTAGTTGAGCATTTTAATTATAAATTTCAACTGTTTATACTTCAATTACTCTTTTCTGTAATCTGTAATTGATGCTAGAAAAGAAATTTCTTCATTATTTTCGCTTTCCACTTTGTTGATATGTTTTTGTGACAGGGCATCGGCATCAGAATGTTATATCGTACTTTTGCTACATCAGGGACCATCTAAAGAGTCTTCCAGATGATCCTTTACATTAGAGAGCCAGCATAAAATGTGTGGATCTACTTCGACTTTAAGATGTTTTTCAAATATGAAAGGTCTAAGTTTGTTGATTGCCCAGATGATAGAAAGACACTTTCCGCTGAGTAATTTTTCGACTGTGTTAAGTCTGTGGATGCATAAGCTTTTGGTGTTTTACGTTCAATAATACTGCACCTATGCCATATGCACTAGCGTCTGAATGTAGTTTTACTTCAGAGTTCGGAAGGTAATATCCTAAAACAGGGATTTCGGTAAGCAATTCCTTCAGAGTTGAAAAGATTCTTCCTGTGAATTGTTCCGTGAAAACTTTGCATTTTTTCTCAGTAAGTCATGCAGAGGTTTCTCAAAATCTGCAACAATCCTGACAAATGGCCGTTAATAGGAGTAGAAACCCAGAAAACTACGGGACATCTGGAAAATTCTGCCATCAATTTGGTACCTATACATTACAACAGCCATTTTCAATGTCAATAATCATGGTTGGCACGAATAGCTCTTTTTTGTACAACAAAATTGTGTTTTCAGTTATCATAGCATGATCTGTTTCTTCAATTTATTGAATAAAATCACATATTTGCTTCATTGAATAGGTTTCAATTAAGTAATTTCTATCGCAAACACGGAATTATCCAATTTACTCCGTTCTGTATCCTCTGGAAGGATTTCGACGAGTTGCAGTTCATCATTTCCAGTCTATGTTATAATGGCATCAGTGGTACGAAACAAATTCGACCCATGTTTCATTTGATGGCTGCACTGAGTAAAAACGAGAAATTCAAAAGGTCTTATTATCCCATTTAGAACTACTTTCAGTACACGAAGTCCGGATACGGATGCAGGCTTTCCATTGGCGGTTTTTAAAATAGTCGTGTTTTCATTAAACATTGGGACATTTAAATTTCGACATAGTTCTTCATATATGATAGAATAATTAGCTCCTGAATCAAGTAGGACTTTAATAGATTGTCTATTCACTGTGATGTAGGGTCATTTTCTTTTCCATGCTAGTAGTAATATGTGTTGGAGGATTTTTTTTAGTAGCGGCCTGACATCTAGAAAAGGGCACCTTGTTTAGTTTTCCTCATTGGGTCAGCGTGAATACCGGCTGGGGCTATTTGCTGGAGACAATGACTGCGGACGACTGAAGGAGGAGCGAGGGATTGCAGAGATGTATCTGTAATTGAATGTGATATATCATATATAGTCATTGCCAAAGCAATGCTAGGATTCATTGTCCATATCTCGTTCTAACGTTGATGCTCTTGTGGCAGTTGCTTCGAATACTCTCCGTCTCTCTCTAAAGTAACGCATTACATGCCCTGAACTATCACAGCAGTAGCAGAGAGGAAAATTCTCGGTAGTTCTCCTCAAATCTGATTTACACTGTACAATGGTGGGATTTCTGACAGGGTACCAAAGTAGTTGCTTAACTGGAGCCTGGTAAAGTGGAGTGGTATTGCGTCTTCCTAGAGTAATGAAGGGAGCGAGAGCCTCCTCGACATGTTCTCGGATTATAGATGCAATATTCCTAAGGTATACGGGTTCTTTAGTATACGGCATTTCCGATTGGATCTCCTGAAGCTCTTCCTTAACAATATTGCGTACCATGCATTGTACATCAGCCATGTCTGTATATGGTGATAGAGAACAAAAATTAGGTAGCCTCTGAAATTTCAGCAGAGCGATGCACGTGCATATATGTTTCAATTTATGGTCAATTTTTAGCAAATGTATAAATAAAATGTTTTATTGTTGCATAGTCCTCAAACAATAGAGACTAGTATAAATCTTCTGCGATCCCCTTCATTATATATATATATATATATATATACTCATATACACTGGTGTTCAAAACTAAGAGAATTTGCATATTTTGTAAAATTTCGAGAAAAGAAATAAACGAAATGTAAAAGTACTGCTTAGAAACTAAGATGCATATCTCGTATGTCGAATACGTAAGTGTAAATGTGTATGGGACTGTACTGGTCGAATAACAGGATTTATGAGCGCACGTACCAAAATTTTCATTCCGTTCGCTAGCATATTTTGATATTTTGTCTAATTTCTTTGTAATTTTAGGAACAATTACTTAAATTAAAATTCAAATAGTAAAAGTTAGTAACCACTAACTTTTAGATAATGGAATGAGGTGGCAAATTATGGGTAGGTCAGAAGCAGGCCAGTTTCAGATAAATATTTGAATTGAATTAGATTTAAAGCCCAGATTCGTGTCCGACTTATACAATCAGTCTACGGATACCGAATCCGTCGAGAGAAAGCCTGGGGAAATTTATCCATAAGCCATAACGGCAAGAAAAGATCACCATTTGTCCATTATAGCGAGACGTAACAGGAATGCTACAGCTATTCATGTCTCCCATGAGTCGTATACAGCCACAAAAATCCGAGTTTCAAGAAAACGTCATGAGAGAGCTGTTAGAAAACAGACCTGTAGTTCTCACCCCGATCAGTTCTAGAAACAGGAGAGTCCACTTAAAAAGATTCCGGGAAAACGCTCAAAACCGGACAGCGAGACAAAATTGATGAATGATTTCTTAACTTTCATGCACAATAATGTGTGCACTATAATATCGGTTGGCTTCTTTTTCATCTTAGAAATATAATCTCTGTATTTGTTTCCCGAACCTCTATATCTGAACATTTCCTATTCACTCTCATTTTTATATCAAACTACTAATTTACATAAGTAACTATTTATTCACAAGGTCACGGATAGTTCACGATTTATTATGTTTGTTTGGTGTGAAAAATATCAAAACAGACTACGTAATAAATTATTACTAAATATTAAGTAAGAGGACAAAGAGCCTTCATGCCACGTGAAGCGAAGCCTGATAAAAATTTAATCTATCGAGGTCCAAAACCTACCCGTGGAAGTAGTGTGGAAATCCCGAAAAGGCTGTTCCTGCTCAGGTGTTCTATTTGTCTCATGTCCAAGGATCAAAATTACGAAAACCGTCCTCAATAACAACCGTGTTGCTCCTAGTGCGACGTTAATAAAACCAATCAATCAACCTTTACAATTTACCTAATTAAAAATGAATATTGTCTAAAATGTATATTAAAAAGTTCTGAAATAATTTCTATTTTCTAAAATAGAAAGATAACATTGATATTTCTAATGGTGCCTCGTTAATTAGGAAATCATACCAAGAATTTCTTAAATTATAGAAAAATAAACGTATACTACAGATACTAAAAGAAAAATCATTGAACATGGATTTCTGAATTCCTCACCGTATATTTCCAAATATAAGCCAGTAATAGGTGTATGAGTGAAACAAAACGTACTCTGAGAAGCTAAGAGTGTTTTTTTTCCCTCAAAAATTCATCCAAAATTCAAATCCCGTACAAATGCCGAAATGAAAAAAGAAAAAAAAAATATCATGTAATGTTAAAGTATATGATCAGGATGACAAAAATGTGGCCATAGAAATATGATGAGTTGAATATTTTCGAATCAAATTAATGAAAAGTAGCATATCAAACGCCACTGAAGTTAGATATAACTCTGTTAACCCGATCTGAAGCTAGCATATTGTTAATATTCAGTTACTGTCTTGTATACGAAGTATGGTATATGTGCCAGTACGTTAAGGTGACTACGTTTTCTGAAAATTCGAGCAACAATATGACAACGATTCAATAAACTAGTCACATAAACTTTTCAAAAATAAGACAGTTCAATTTCATAAACAAAGAATTAGTAATTCCTTAATTTTGAGAGGAAAATAATTTTAAATCAAACGATATTTCTTTTTTATGAAAAAGAATTTTCGAATGCTATTGGAATAATTCTTTTTTTCTAAAACTTTATTGCCTTATTTTCGAAAGCTTTTGTGTAACTGCTTTGTTACATAAACTTATGACATAAAAAACGCGTTAGATAAATTGATTTATTGCTTGCTCTTTGGAATCGGAAAAGTGCTTAGGTTTTTTTTGTGAATTAACCGACACACATTTAACCCACCCTAATAATTTAGATTAGAAAAAAGTCCAAAATTTTTTAACTTATTTATAGTATCTAATTACACACACAGTAACTTAGAAAATTAGAATGTATTTTTTTTAAACACTTATAATATTAATTCGAATACCTCACGTTTTCTTTGTTTTAATTCGCACTAATACTATTATATCTTTGAAATCATAAAGTGAAAAACAATGCGATTTATTTTTTTAGCCTATCTTAAAATAATTAAGAAATTATTTTAATATATTTGAACTATTCCTAAATTTAAAAATACTTTACAAAATAGTATACTTATAATCTAATGCAGGGTACTTGCTGGGAATTCGGTTTATTTTCCAGTTACCGTGTGCTTCCGCTCGTAAAATAGTACGCTTTCAAGGAACACTTAATTTTCTTCCAGGATTTATTTCGTGCTTTACGACGTGCTGGTCGTAAGTGCGAAAATGGATTTCTTCCTGAAAACTTTTTTCTCTTTATTTCCTGACGATCTCGAATACTTTTTTTTTTACTTAATATTATTTCTTAGCAATCAAGTAGTAAAAATATTTGATTACTTTGAGGTTCTCACATATTATAGGGTTGAAAAAACAGCAAAAATAACGATGGAGAATGGATATTTTTACGAGTTATCTGTAGTTCTTCCGGAGAGAAAATTCGCCAAATTTATGGACGATATATTTCCTCTTCCATTTTTGTTTTTAAGATGCACATCGTAAACGCGACTGTCACTGTCGTTCTAAAAATTAAATGATATCTTTGGAATAGCATTTCAGATATTGTTATAGTTTCGGTTTTTTTTCTGAAAGATCTCATGAATCTCCTTTTTTTCACATTGTGTTTTGTTTATGTGTTTGCTCTCAATTTGATTCGAAGAGATATGAACAGGGTTCAATGAAGGAACTAGAAAAAATTGATTTGAAGTTACAAAATTATATTTTGTTATATTTTCTATCAAATCACTATCATAATAATGCAAATTTGATTTTCAGAAGTTTTGTATTCTACTTGTTCGATTGTTTCACATGAAGCAGTATTGATTGAATCATAAACTTAAAAACAAATAATATTTGAGTGGAAGAGTCAGGAATTTATTTGCACAAATATTGCATTTTAAGAGTTTCCATTTTCTCGTGTTGAATAACTATATTCACGAGAAATACTGAGAACTATAAGAGAATAGTTATTTATCTAGATAAATACATAAGACTCAAATAGTGAAAATTGAAATAACTGTGGGTTACGGATTAAAAGAAATATAACAATTAAATATGTAAACATGTAATGGTAAGATTACACATGTTGCAACCAAATATTTCCGCAAAGCTGGGATGAATATTTGGACTAAAGTCAACTTATTCAGTTTTCATCAAGAATAAAAGCACCAGTAAGAGTTAGAATTTATCTTCTTTTGTAGGTCATGCAATTCAAAATATTAATCTTGTTTCGATTTCTACAAATAATTTTGTTTTATGACTAAAATTTAACATATAAAGAAAATTATTGGCATGGTTTCACAAACTAAAGAAATGGGCGTTGAACAGTTGACATTTGTAGAACAATAAGTGCAAAATCATATCTTACTAAGAAATTAAAATAACTAAAAAAATAGAATACTTTCTAGAAATATTCTAGAGAAGAACCAGATTCTAGAAATTTGGCTAAATTCCTTTAGTACTATAACCATAAAGCAAAACAGAAAAATCGATGTAATTGTAGCTCCAAATAAATTATTAAACGGTGATATGCAGGGTAAAAAAAGTCATTATATTATATCTATATTTTGACCATTTAGACAAGTATTGATCTTAGAAGTTCATCAAAAATTATTCTGAAGATATTAATAATTCTTAATGATACAAACTATTATTTTCTGACGTACAATTTATTTTCTATTGGAAAGGAAATGTAAACATAAGTTTGTTATTCTTTTTAATTGTTTGCAGAAAATAAATACTATTGCACAGGCTGAAGCAGTTTTTATTTAAATTACATGTAAAAGAACATTTTAAAAATCACAATAAAATAATATAAGGCGTAACTGTTAAATAAAGAGACTGGTGCTGTAAAGCATTTATTTTAATTTCATTCATATGTACTTATTATCACTTTCAATATACACCCTTCTTCTATCCCTGCAATTCTCTAGAACTACCACTTTCCTCTTCTATCCATACAATTCAGAAGTAACTATTAACATACTAAGCAAATTTTTCAAATGCGCAAATAAAGGTTTCGCGTTTTCGAAATACAATAATAACTATTCATAACACTAAAAAAATTTATTCATCAATAAATTAAATATTTTTAGAGAACTTATTCATATGTAAATTATGTTTTATTTTCTGTGTTCTATAAATTTAAACTAATTCAGGGAATAAAAATAGAAACGTAATGTTATTTGAAGAAAATAAAATACACTAAATTAGAAGTTAACGTTAATGAGAAATCCAAACACACTTTGTAAATTGAACTTGTGTACTAATGCAATAATGAAAACTACATTTTTTATTCTAACTAAAATAAGCCCTTTTATTCTTATTATAATAATTTTATTGATGTTCTTACGGAAGAGTAATTGGATTGAGTGTTGGTAAATGTTTTAGATAGTTGATTGTGTAATCTTTTAGGGAATATATTTTTTCACTAGTAAAATTTTACTATCATTATATATTTTAACTTTAAGCAAATAAATTTCCCTAACTAACACATATTAACAAAAAAATTATAATAGGAAATTCGATGAAGAATATTATGAATATTAAATAATATACCTTTTTTTTAACGAATTTTCATTATAAGTCCATTTTACATACATGTTGACGGGAGAGCTTTCCTGTTGGCGAATATTCAGATTTGTCAAGCGGTCCAGTGTGCCATTGGAGTACATAAGAGAGGGGAATGCATTTTTTGCTTGGGCATTATTGGAAGTTTTTGAATATTCGTTGTGTTGTTAGTTCACCCTATGTAAAAGTCTGTTAATAAATTTATATACTATTTGTATTACGTTGTCATCATTAGTTTAAAGCATATTTGCATGCCCTGTACGTTACAATACGTAAGAAAGTGCATCTACAAAAATTTCAGTAGGGTACAAAAATAAATAATCAAAATACAAGGTGTGCCCATCAAATAACGAGACTGAAGCTGTAAAACATTTTATTTCGGAGTAATATAAATTTACTTATTACTATTTTCAGTATACACCTCTCCTCTAATCCTACAAAGCTCCCTGCAAATCTTCCATTCTTCGAAACAGTATTGGAAGTTTTCTGTCAACCCCTGTAGAACAGGCGTCCAGTTTTCTCTTTCATAGATTCATCAACTTAAATCGTGTTTCTTTTAAAGCAGATTTCATCACCGGCAGAAATTGTATGGCTTAAGATCCAACAAATATGGTGTATAGTATAACACTGGGATGCTGTATTTGGATAGAAACCGCTTGACAGACAGTACGGAAAGAGTCGCCGTATTGGCTTAGTGGAAATCCCATGACTTTTCCTTTCATAATTCAGGTATTTCTTTATATTTCATTTTTTTAATGTTACTAGATTGCGTTACAATACCGTGAAATCTATATAGATAGGTTATTTGGAGTATTGAACTTGGTGATATTGGCTTGGATTTCACTTTCTGCTAACAGAAGGGAGGTAATTGTTAAAAGCACGTGTTGTGGAGTGGTTCTTTAAATATAATGACATGATTTAAAGGGTGTTCTGTTTTTCGGTTTGCTTTTCTTTTCTTGCTTGCTTGCATCTTAGAAGTTCGAATGTGAATTTATGGATATTTAGGGGGGTTAAGTCATTTGGTAGCAGATGCTCTCAGCGGTTCGTTTCAATCGTTTGGTTTTTATTTGTAGCAACAGTCATGACGAAAAGAAAGTATTTATCTGATACAGAGATTTGTGAATTAATGAATGAATCTGACAGTTATGTTAGTGAAAACAATTCAACTCTGTTCATAGCATTAAAGGGAAAGAAATGACGAAGAAGATGTACCCTTTGCTCAAAATCTTAGTTGAAGCGTAAAAAGTTGACAAAATATGTGTGTAAGACATGTGATGTTAGACTATGCATTGAAGAATGTTTTTTTTTTTTTTAATAAAAATACCATACAGCAAAATAAGATACATTTTTATACCTTAATATTCCATATAATGGTATGTCATTACACCATAAAATGTGTGCAACAAATGTAAGTATATTTTGTATTTTCTTAAATGATATGATTTTGTATGTAATAGTTTTATGTATAAAACATATAATTTTCAATTAAATTTTTTTTTCTTTCGTATGTATTTAGTTTAATGCATTTTAAATAATATATGTAAAAACCAAAATATTCTAATGAATAGCTGATTTCAGAGGAATTTTTTTGGTCAATTAGGCTTAACCATTTGAGGAAGGGCAGTCGCTATTGTGGCGAAAATGTACAATGTCTTAGAAGACGAGCTGGGTCGGGAAGGCGACCAAGGAGTTCCGTCGCTTCTTAACAGTTTTCGGAACGCTACTGAGCTTGTAAAAGTCAGTCACTTCACCACCCCTTATTGTATTCAGATGGCAAGTAGATAGACCTCTTTTGCACACGTTTATCGAAAAATCTCCTTTCCCTCATTTTGTCCCAGTCTGTATCGGCATAACGAATCATTCCTTATATGTAAATTTTGGAAGTATGTACGCATTATTAAATTGACAAATAGTATCATTTTACAAAATTGCAAAGCTCAATTTAGTAAAATTATTAGAACATAATTATCTTCACCATATATGGACACTCGTAAAATATGTATTGCAGAAAGAAAAAAACCTTCTTTTTCAAATAAATAATTAATTAAAATTTTAATTTTTTTCAAAATATTTTAATGTTTCAAAATTCCTACTACAATAAATAGTAATATTTTTAAGTCATATTTTTCTCATTTTCTCATATTTATTTTTCACATAATAGTGTTATTTACAGGTTTACAAATTTTTTTGTATACGCTACAAAAACAATAAAAAAAAATAGTTAAATTTAAAAAAAAAAAATTGCTATTCATCAAAATCCGTATTTCATGCATAGAATTATTGAACAAATTATGCAAAACAACCAGAAGTAATTTCGATACTTTATATTGATTACAAAAAAAACTTGAGATTGTAAATACATGACCACGTCGTGAAATATTAAAAATCCAAGAAGAAAAGAACCAAAAAATATTCATAGTCAAGGAAATAATACAGCATACTTTATGAAAAAACTAAAATAACTCGCTAAATAATACAGTTGGAAGTATAAAAGTTTACAAATATATTTTTAAAAGTTCTAATACTGCAATATAACTTTTTTTTGATATTTTCTCATTTTTAGAGCACCGTTTCCCCATAAGTTTTACCATTTTCACCAAAAATGGTAAAATTATTTTAGAAACAGAATTCAACTCATCCTTTCTTGATAATTTCTGTACTAAATAGAGGAGAAAAATTAAATATTTTTTCGAAAGTTTAAATTACTACGCAAGGAACAAAATTGCTTTTTAGTTATACTACAATAACAGTACTTGAAAAAAGAAAAACGAATTTTATTAGTAACAAAATTAAAAGATATAATTGAATGAAGTGAGTGTTAGAAAATATAACATACTATGCTCAGTTGAACGAGTGCAGAATTTATTCTAACTGTTCAAAAACGAAAAACTTTAGAAAACATGAGCTGCTATACGGTAGTTTTATTTGTACCAGTAATTCTAAAATATTGACTAATATTACAGATATAGTTTATTTTTCAAATCAAGTATTTTCCTTATTTGTAATCATTTATGAAATGCTTGAAATAATTTTAAGTTTTTTGTATTGATATTCAACTCATTGATATGCAAAATGTTAAAACTTCCAGATAAATTGAAAAAAATTAAAGCAGAAATTAGCAATATACCTACATTTCCCCCCTATTTTTCTCTTCCAAAATCTTTATAAAACAAGTTTCTATAAAATTAATTAAATATTTCAACACAAGAAAAATAAAACATTGAATAGATAATACGTAGTAAGAGGAATAATTTTGTGTGCGCTTGCGTTGCTATTTTAATTCTAAAATTCTCCATTTCTTGACTGTATTATGATTAGAGAAGTTGCTTGCAAGTAAAACATGGAACTTCTTTTTTAAAAGAAAAATTTTGAGAACAACAACGAACTCTACTATGAAACATTGTTATATTTGGTTGTTAGAATACTAGTGTGAACAAATTCGCAATTTCTTTTCTTTTCGTTGCAAAGATTAGAGTTAAAACTCGAACGTCAGATAAAACGTCAGTAATCCTTTGTGTTCAACCATTCTCAGCCTGTCTATTTGGATCTTTAAATCTTTGAATGCGGAATGAAATGTCTGAGTAGCAGCTTTTGAGTAGTACAGGTTGCTATCTCCTAAAGTAGAGGTCTTCAAACTGGGTTCCTTGGAGCTTTGACAGGAGTTCCACAAGGGATCACTAATTGCTAATCAAAGTGCCAAAATATTAGACAATTTGCTTGTAAAAATATGTATAAATAAATACTTTATGGATAAAATAAAATCACGCGCGTTCAAATACTTCAGTCGTGGCGCTTTGGGTCGCATATTGGCCACCGTTCTTTGGCTTAGGTGTGGGGTACACAACACTTTGTGGAATACTTTGAACTTAGCGCGTTTTCAATGATGCTTTTTCGATAGTCATAAAGCGACTAATCATTTCCGTATGGCCGTGAACTCGCCAAAAACATTTAATTAGAGTATTCGTTTTAGATGTATTTTTTCCAAATTCTCTCACCCCTCCCCTTAAAGATTTGACATCATGATAGATAATTGGAGAGGGTTGTGGCAACATAATGAACGTTGTCAGGAAATTTTATGATTGATTAGGGATCTTCGCTCTTTCCCTTATGGGTGAGGCATTTTCCATTGAGACATTCGTTCAAAAGGGTGAGGGTAAGAATTTTATTAGTTGCCTTCAATAAGGGCACTAGGTATCAGTAATTTAGTCAAGTTGACTTTTTGTATTTTTTGATTTATATCAAAAAAGTATAGCCGGAAATTACCAAAAGAGCTGTGAAACATCTAATGTTATTTGTTTCAAACTATGTATGCGAAAAAACTTTCTCTTTGTATGCTGCGACAAAAAAAAATACAGAAATAGACTAGATGCTGAAGATAAATAAGTATGCAGATTTCAACAATTATTCCAGAAGTAAAAATAGTTTATAATGAAAAACAATCGCATCCAAATCATTAATTTTTTTTTTATTAATTTGTTATAACTTTAAATATTGTTGCTTAGAAAGAATGTGTTTTAGAAAAAAATCTCATTAGCTACCTTATCATGCATTATCTTTTTAAGATGTTTGTATTACGATAAAATAAAAATGCAACAATAATTTTGTAAATTTGAATAGGATTAAAGCTTTGATATTCTTTTTTTTCTGCTCTTTGATCAAGCGGTTTCTTGAAGAAAACAGTAAACTCATAGGTTTCCCCAAAGTGTGAAATGTTGAATACCTCTTTCCTAAAGAAAATTCTAAAATAGATCAAGGAGGAAACGAGATAAATGCTTTCAGGGACACTACTCTTTCGCAAATATCGCATTCATTCACGATTTCCGTAAGGTCATTTATGTTAGACGTGCTGCAGTTCCTTTCTTATAAAGTCATCGTTAGTGTCCACCTTATACCTCCATGAAGTTAAGGTTTTTAAAATATGTCTTTGAGACAAAAGTTTTTATTTGACAGTGTGTGTTTCAGTCACTTATTGCGAGAGAAACTTTTTGATTGAAAGCTACATTTGATGAACAATGAATCAAGTAAACCGGTTCGGCAATTATTTTCATTAAAAATGTAGGAGCTAAAATAATTAATTTTTATGAAGCTCTAAAAAATTTCAGAATTTAAAGTTTGAACTATTTTTAGTGACTGCAAAGAAGAACATTTTTTTTAAAACATCAAAAATGGCAGATTAATGAACTTTTTTTTTATTTTGTATATTTATGTGTTAGATATAGGCCATTTTCTTCTTAGTATTAAATGTTTTTGTTTTCCAAATCATTAAACTATTTAATTTTTCTAAAATAAATGTTTATTATATATTTGTGGTGGCATTTTTATGGATATAATTCTAATAAGGGGTCAGCGGGGAGGTCCCACCCGATTATCAATAGCTTAAGATTCTCCTCTAATATTATTACTCTCTGTTTTAGGAGAAATGTTATTATTCTAAGAACTGAGTTGATAATTAAATTTTCTTTTCATAATAATTATTATTTTTATTTACTTTTATCATTCATAATTCTGAATCATACTTTTAGAATTTAAGCAATATTTCCTATCTAACACAACAAAAACATGTCAAAGTTATTGAGATTATGTATATAAAAAGAACAAATAAGTTCATCACGAATAATTTTTTATAAAGAAAATATACTTTTTTCAATTATTTCATTCATATAGAGGAAGAAAATATAAGAATATTTTTAAAAATAGTGCATATATTTTTCAATTATAATTCAAAAAGAAGCAATTACTGATGGATCAGTAATATAGCTGTCAAAAAACACAGCTGATTTTTTAAGAAAATTATATTTATTGACATAATATGCAGTGGACGCTTATAAAGAGTTTTTAAACTTACATATATTTAGTGAACACATTTGCTCTTCAGTAACATATGATGTATGTGTTACTTCACAGATGCATGAATTTCAAAAAATCAAACAATTTTATAACCGTTCAGCATTGATTTGGTAGCCACAAAAGCCTAGTGATCATGGCCGCGTACTGGCGGTTCAGCGGTTTTCAAAGAGTTACGCATTTGTGCCATGATACCACTAAAGACCCGCCGTATATCTGGTGCTAATGCATGCTAAATCCCTTGGGTTCAAAGTCCTCACATTCGCGAGGTATGGAAGTTAGGGGAGGAAAGTGCTAGCGCACACAGGTATCGTACTCGTCATTTTAATTAAGGTTTAAATTTACGAGGTCTGTCGCTAAATGCCCTTGAATTGCTTTTAATGCGACGTGAATAAAACCAATCAATCAATCATAGCTGATTTGAGAAAATCGGAATTTCTTGAAAATCTGACGCATTGATAAATACACAATATATTTTTTTTTACTTTTCTATTGACCTTCTTAATTATAAAGAACAATGTTTATCTAAATTTCGAAAAGGATGTAATATTATATATTTCTTGAAGAACTTCAACCATAATTTCAAAATTAGCATTTCAATATTTCTTTATTTGATTACATGGATAAATTTGATACATATAAAATAAATTTATAACATTTGGCAATTTTTAATCTTTATACTAAAGATTATGAAATTGAAATATGTGATCATGAACATTTTAACATGTTTTTTGAATATTTAATCTTTTAGCTAAACCAAAATAAGGATTTATTTTGTTGAGGCAGAGTTTTATATGTTCAGAGTGAAAATTGTGATCAACGCCTTAAAATATTATAAAAGAAATATTGCTGGAATTATTAACATTTTCTCTCATAATTACACCTATAAATATTCATGCAATAAATGTATTTTTTGTATATCATAGTTTATTACAGTTTTCATATTCATAAATTATTAAACTGAATAAAAACTAACACAAAATAAGATTATTTTTCACTCTGCGAATTTATTTCTGTTCAAAAATCATTTATAATATATATATATATATATATATATATATATATATATATATATATATTAGCAGGAAATATTAAACATAATTTTAATGAGTTGAACATTTTTCTTCATTGTTCATTGTTTACTAATTTATTCAGACTTTTAGATGATAAAAACTTATTTACTCTCACGAAATAATCAGTGATGAGTTTTTTTGCGTATAAATAGAAAATTCATGATACCTATGCATTAAATTATGAAACGGTATATAATATAATTCGATAATCATATCGATGTAACATCGATGTAACAGTACTGTGATCATTGCCTAATATAAATATTGCACAGTAAAATAATTATGATAGATTTTTCCTGATTATATTGCATATGAATAGAATAATTTATTACAGAAAAATTCTAATTATGGTACTGAGAATCGTACAGGGAAATTATAAGGAAGTGCATGCCTTTTATTTTCGGAACATAATTCCGAAAGGTTCTTGAATTGAAAACAGACAAATAAACTCTAAGTAGCTTTCACAGAGAACTTCTCTCAAAAAAGGGAGAACCATTATCTGTTAGGGACTTCCTGAACCGTAAATATCCCTAATACCCAGCAGATGATCAGCACTCTATCTCGATGTTTTGTCAGACGACACTTAAAACTGACAATCATTGACAGGAAAGTGGATAAGCAATGTTGTAATATCTCCCGTCCTTATCAGGGTTTTCTTCTCGAAAGTGCTCGTTATCAAAAGGGTAATATCTAAGATCTTCAGGGTACAGCGTGACACTCAGCTGTAAGAAGCCGCGGACTCAGAGATGTACTGCTTTTCCCTCCCTCAGGTAGTGAAAAGGCTCTAAATGAATACATGAAATTTGCTGAAATATCCAGAAGAGCACCCAAAATAAAAAAACGACGTTGAATTTCGATTGGGCTGGTAATTAAATGTGATAACTCAAAAAAGTTTCAGGTATGGGCACCAGATGGAAAGAAAAAGAGATAAAGAGTTGCTGGCCGAATATATGGCGTAATATGACCACAGGAAAGAAGAAATTTATTTGGATGACCGAGTTCGGTAAGTGCCTAGGAAGTATCGTTTCTATAATGCTAAGTAATTAATATTTAATTAAAAAACACATATAGGAAATATCCTTCTAATGGAAGCAAAAATAATTAATAATTTTTATTTAATCTGTTAATGAAAACAGAATAACAAGGCAGTTTGGTGTTTTTTGGGAATCATTGAAAAGAAAAAAATATTTTCAACAATTTGTAACGCAGAATAACAATAATCTATTCAACCCTTGAAGTTTCATAAAATTACGAAGTATTATTTTAAAAGTTATACAAAGTACTTTTTGAACTACTTGAAAACTTGAAAATATCTGATAAACGTTCAACGTAAAAATAATTACATATTTCTTTTATGGATTTTTGCAGTATTTTTTCAATACATAAAATATGAATATTTATATATATATATATATATATATATATATATATATATATATA